>VYZX01018119.1:70306-133283 GCA_013401335.1 Brachypteracias leptosomus
CTGAATTGTTATTAAAAATCACTGAAGAAAAAGCAGTTGAAATAGGTTTGCTGAAATCAATAAAAAGAACTCTAACTAACGGTAGGACTTTGACACAAACCCTTACAATGGTTACAAGCTGTGGCAAATACTTTGTGTCTTCCCAAAATTCAGAGACACAGTGAGAACTTTTCTCAGATACCACAGAGAAGAATAAAGGAAGTAAGTAATAACATACACAAGGGACCAAGACCAACACAGGATTTCAGCTGGATTTGGAGTTTGTTTCCAAAACTGATCCTGAAAATGTTTTTTTGGGGGCTGGTACTGAATACTGAAGGTACCTAGATAAGATAGATGCTTTGACTTCAACTCAATCTCAGTCCTTTCTGATAAACAGTTTTCTGGGGTTTTTTTGTTGGGTTGTTTTGGGTTTTTTTAATTGCATCCTTAATAGCATTTTTACTGTCTAAGAAGTCTGAGGAGATTATATTGCACTGCAAAATAGTTGCTTTATTTTTTTGTCTTAAGATGTGATCCTCATGTTGACACCTAAGCAGCAAATAATAGCACAGAACCAACTATTATCTGATGACCTATTGCCAGAAGCACAGGAGTCTAGAAACCTGGATGGTATTCACTAGGCTGCTGTGTGACCTTCAAAAGATGTTGGGGATCTTTCATGTATAATTTTCCTCTGGAAAGCAGGAACAACTCTGTTTTGACATGATTGCAGAAAGGTGGAGGACAAGCATTTTCAAGGGTTGTTCTTTTCATGCTGTCCCCTGTTGACAGCAGAGTAAAATGTCCTGCTGAACCTTCACTGGCAACAGATCTGAGAGAGGAGAAGCAACCTTGCTGCTGTTTCACTGTTTCCTGGGTTCTTCAAGGCACAATGAGAGGATGCTTTGGAAAGCATATTATAATCCTGGCTCACAAGGAAAGCTAACAAAATCTGTTTGATACCTCTAAACTTCCATTCTTTTCAATAACATAAGGAAAACCTTAATATTTCAGAGGCATATTATGTACCTAAGTATAATAAAGCTGATGAGTTTTTTATATATGTATGTTGTGTGTTATTCAAGGGACTGTAACTGTCAAAAGTTATGTGAGTGGAATGGCATAGAGTGGAGTAAGTGCATGGGGTGACTGACAGAACCACAGAGAAATGTAATTTAACAAAATAGATGGAGGAATACAGATCAACCTGCTCAGCTCAGGGAGCTGCTGTCAGCTTGCTTACCTCATCCTGAATGCTGCTTATCACTTAATTAGTCAAGATATAACTCCTCAGACTGTGTTTGGGGAATTGAGGGAAGGAATATTGAAAAAATATTTCTCTGGGTTAATTCCAAGACTCAATTTTGTCACCTTTTTCTACTGTCATATGCGACTCTTATTTGTCAGCTCAACAATAGAGCACTGTTATTCAGGCTCAGTGTGTTCCTCGATAGACTGTCAAACTGAAAAGGGAAATTGCAAAAGAGTGGAAATAGGGAATCAGTCATAGGACTGGCCAAGCAGCAATTTTCCATCAGCAAATAGGCAATGCAGCAGTAATGGTCCCCCTGTTAGCACATTCCTGGAGGGTATTTCAGAGTGTGATCCCAGTGATGACATCAGTTTTAGGAATGTGGTTGCCCTGGCCAAGTCTCATGTGCTGAGCATGCAGCCAACACTGCTGGCTCCTGTTAGAGCCAGCACTCTAATGTGTATACACTTTGTGCATTTGAGATATAGAACTGTACATGTTTTTCCATCCCTGAAACCCTACATACATTTCACTGCCTTTGCAGTGGAGTCCAGTGCACAAAGCGTAATGGAAGGTATACTAGAAAGCTCTTTAACAGCAGCCCCACATGAAAGGGGCTCCCAGTCCTTGTTTTCACATTCACTGGGAGGGAAGAAAGTGATCCCTTAGTCATGTGACATACAGAAATGAATGAGGAATGGAAATGACATTTGTTTCAATCTAAAATTAAACCTCTGGATAATTTTACCTCTGATCCATTTAAATCTTTGATTAACCAGGCCTGGCTTTTCTTTACACTTTCTTTGTAACTTATTTATGCCTATTGTTGGCAAACCAAATGAATTGCTGTGGTCTCTTAAGCTTAGGTCTTTACACATACTGAAAATAAAGGCTTATGCAGATTTCAGTCAATGTATTCCCATGCTGGCAAATTCACCTTTGTTTCCTCTCTGATCCTATTAACTGTTGTATCTAACAAATGGAAGAGATGCATCTAATGAAAACATAAATACCATCACCCCGTGTCTCAGTGCTCTTCCTCCCCCTCCAAAATTAAAAAACAAATGTTCTTTCATTCAAAGGCTGCCAAGATTTTAGGTGAAATCCCAGTGTTATTGAAAGCAAAGTCAAAACTCCCACTGAGTTCAATCAGGTCAGAATTTCACTGCCTGGTTTTGTAAAGGTGATGAATAATAGGACGTGGGATATGGATATATAAAGCAATCACAGATCACAGAATGTGAATCATGCACTGTATGAGCTGGGGTTTTATAAGACGAGAAATAGGGTCATCCTGGGAAAATGAAAGTTGAAAATCTAAAGCTCATAAAAGAGAACTGGTTTTATCCTGTGCATAGGTACTTCTGGAACACTGCGGCATAATTTCACATCTCTGAGTGAAGGGCTTAGATGGAGTCAACGTTAACTGCTGATTAAAATTAGGCTTGAATTACAAAGGGTAAGCATAGAGATATGTAGTAGGAAATAAGCATTATAAATGTCTATGTATCAATAAGATAGATTAAAACAAAAATACATGAGCTTTGGCAAAATGCTTAGTTGCAATCACACACTTCTGAAAGCCAGGGAAGTGACAATTACTACACTACTTTCTCCTAAAATATCCCATTTGCCATCTTAGCTGAAGGGAGTTACACTATACAGAAGAGATTTCATAGATTTTGCTGAAAATAAATGTGAACACAGAGATGATGCAGTGATTAGTGTGTGCATTATATGCCTCAGCAATAGACATAAAACACTGAGTAACCTGATGTTTCCCACTGCAAACAGGAATTGCACTCTGTGCCCTGCCACTTACTGTCACATCTTTGCAGCGCGGCAGGAGCTTAAAGAGAAAACAAATTTACTTGAGGCAGGAAAAAAATCAAGGACTTAATTACAAACTTAGAGAGAAGGTTAGAAAGAAAGAACAGGACAGGAGTAGAAGGTTGCAGTAGGTGACCAGAGGTCCCTTCTGACTTGAATCATCTTTTGATCCTATGAAAACACAAGAAGTTGCAAACTCGAAATGCACCAGATCTCAGGCTCCTGTTCTCACTGCAGTGGGGGGATTTCTCTGATGCCTTTCCTGGCTGCAAGGGTCCAACTAGATCATATTGCTTCTTACACGATGTCTGTAGAACATTCTTACTAATCTGCTAGTTAGGGAATACCTGTACCATTGCCCTCATTTAGGTATATGGCACTTGTGAAAAACTTAATCATAGAATCATAGAATGTTTTAGGCTGGAAGGGACCTCTAGAGGTCATCTAGTCCAACCTCCCTACACAAGTAGGGACATCTCTACTTAGGTCAGGTTGCTAAGAACTGCATCAAGCCTAGACTTGAATGACTCCAGGGATGGGGCTTCCACCATCTCTCTGGGCAGCCCATTCCCGTGATCTATCACCCTCATATTAAGGAACTTTTTTCTAATATCCAATCTAAATTTATCCTTTCCCAGCTTAAAACCATTACTCCTTGTCCTATCCTTACAAACCCTTTTGAATAGACCTTCCCCTGCCTTCCTGTAGGCCCCCTTAAGATACTGGAAGGTCACTATGAGGTCCTCCTGGAGCCTTCTCTTCTCCAGGCTGAACAGCCCCAATTCCCTCAGCCTGTCTTCATACGAGAGATGCTCCATTCCCCTGATCATTTTGGTGGCCCTCCTCTGGACACGCTCCAACAGGTCCATATCATTCTTGTGCTGGGGTCTCCAGAACTGGATGCAGTACTTCAGGTGAGGTCTCGCCAGGGCAGAGTAGAGGGACAGAATCACCTCTCTTGATCTGCTGGCCACAGTTCTTTTGATGTAGACCAGGATGTGATTGGCCTTCTGGGCTGCAATTGCACATTGATGGCTCATGTCCAGCTTTTCATCCACCAGTACCCCCAAGTGTTTTTCCACAGTGCTGCTCTCGAGTATATCCTCTCCCAGCCTATAATGAGAATGCTGGTTGCTCTTCAGTTTATCTGAAAATTGTGAGATTCTCCTCTCCTTGATGCTGTTCTGCTTACCCATATAAACCTTCTCCTCCTAGGAAATCAACTGAGTTGAAGTTACAAATTCACAGTTGCAATATTTTACAAATCATGTATCTGAGAGGGGTTTTTTTCTTCACAGTGGTCTTTATGTCTTCTGTCTTTTACAGCAGACGTTTAATGACACATGAATTCATATCTTTTGTTTTAAGGGGCATCCTGTCACAGTAGGTTATTGGTCTTCAGATCAGTAATATCTTAGTACATTCACCCTGTTAAAAGCCAGACCAAGTTGGAAAACAAAACCAAAACCCTCAAACTTCATTAAAAATTCCACATTTTTTAAGAACTTGAAAATGCCATAATTTTTCAAGCACGCTAAATCAGAAAGGATTGCTGAGGTCACACGATAATGTGTCAGTCACCTTAAGCAGTGATCACAGCTACAGAATAGCAACTCACAAACAGTTTTCTCTTTTCATTCTTGCTGCATTTGTTTCTTTCTGTCAGAGGAAGAAAAAAAAGATGATGACTTTATCTTTGTGTTTCTTGCACTTAGCAACTGAGATGCTTGCTCAAATTGGACGATCTAATGTTTGTTCCTGCTGTGTATCATTCTACAAAGAAAGCACCAGCACTGGGATATTAACTAAAGACCCTGGACCAGATCCTGGAGCCCACTGAGTCTGTAATAGCAAGTTTATTGTATGACTGATTCAGCTTTGATTTAGTTTAGAATGTCTGGCTTTTAATTGTACAGAAATCCATAAGCCAGGAGGGGAGGGAAAAGAATCATTATAACTCATCTCAAGACCTAGTTAGCAGAGTCCTTTTTGAGGATCTTTTCCACGTGAAATTAACCTTGTAAATGTGATATAATCCACTTTCTAAAGGGGGTCCCTCTCTTTTAAACCTGAGAGCATCTGATCAAATTATAGAGAACACCTCCACTGCAGATAAATTCAGTAATCGAAGCCACCAACTATGGTTACTTCACTGTTTAAGAAAGAAAATTCTAATGAAGAATCTATCCAAAGGAGTAGATAATAAAAATGGCTCATTTGGTTACAGTCTCATTTGGTACCTCTGCTTTAAGAGCTTTGGTGGAGAATATTTGTTTGGGATGTATCCCTTCTGAAAAAGGATTAAAATTACTTATTTCATAAATTAATGGTGAGTGTTGTCTTAGTGTGTTACAGAGAGGGAAATTTAGGCTGTATAATTACATGTAAGGACTGGAAAATTCTGCTTATAACATTTATGGATGATTTAAGAGAATTTGTAAAGGGGAGAAGTATACTGATCTTACTTCAATCTATGACATGAAAATAAGTATTTAAAATCCATGATTTACAAAAACTCCGTTATTGAGTTTGTTCAGGAATAGGCAAGACATTCATATCAGGAAATTAGAATGTGATTAAATTCCTCTTTCAGAGTACCAGAAATTAATTCATGTATCCTTTTATGAAATAAATCTTTGAAAGGAAACATGATTTAATAAGGCTATTTTTATTCCAGAATATTCTAGAACTATAAAATAATGTCAGATAAGCCATGCTTTTCATAAATCTTACTCCTTATGCACTTAAGATATGATCAAAATTTGTCTTTTTGGTATCTCCCACCCTCATAAAAAATCCCACAAACTAACAAAAACATCCCCAAACTCCTGAATAGGTCATCAACATCTCTATAAGAAAAAAAGAACAGGTCAATTTCATCATTTGGCAGAGCCCTGTAAGTTTAGATATCTCACATACATACAGTGTAATATAGCCTTGGTGTCTTGGGAGATGTTCTAGCTGGTTGACTACTGACAAAATATCCCTAACTGCACAAGTAACCATTTGCAATGCACTGAAATTTGCAGTGACATATATTACATATTCCTTGGAATAATCATCTTAATATTCTAAAACAGTCAAAAAATAGGCAAAATGAGAACTACAAAACCTGCTTTTCTAAGTCTTTATAAATGCAAGTATTTATGGCCAAAAATGTTAATTCCTTTTAAACTTAAAGCTGGAGTAAGAGATATCTTAAGCCAGACAATATTGTTGTCTCATGTAATCACATTAAATAAATAAATAAGTAAATTCCCAGTAATATCAGCACCATCTATTCTCTCCCAGAACATTCCTTTAGCATTCCAGATGCAAACAGCAATAGATGCCATGTGAACTTTAGTAAAGGAACAGGTTATTTACAATAACCTAACATTATAAAAATATATATTAACATTTTATAAAATAGCCATTTATAATTACCTTGTTGGTAGTTACTATACAATTCAGGTGCTAATTTAATGTAGGATCTCTCCTTTGATAAACAAGAGGTGGAAATGGTCTTTTGGGAACTAAGAGTCTGGCTTTCATACCCATAATGCCTGATGAAGCAAGGATGGGCCTCCCTTTACGCACCTAATGAACTCTCAGATCAGGCCTGAACTGGCTGAAAGAAAACTGTCTGTGCTATCTCTCACTTTTAATAATTATTATTTTACTGTGTTTGAAATGTGTCAAGCCTAGAGCGTGTAAGTTTTAAGCAAATATTTAAAAAGCAAAAAGAGAAAAAAGATCATAGAGTTATTGAATCACACAATCATAGAATAGTTTGGGTTGGAAGGGAATTTTAAAGGTCATCTAGTTCACCCCCCCTGCAATGTGCAGGGAGATCTTCAACTAGATAAAGTTGCTCAGAGACCTATCCAACCTGACCTTGAATGTTTCCAAGGATGGGGCATCTACCACCTCTCTAGGCAACCTGTACTAGTGTTTCACTGGCCTCATTGTAAAAAATTCCTTTCTTACATCTAGTTTAAGTTTACCCTTTTTCAGTTATAAAACATTAACCCTTGTTAACTGAAAACTCTGTCCCCACCTTTCTTATAGGCCCCCTTTAATTAGTGAAAGGCTGCAATAAGGCTTCCCCGGAGTCTTCTCTTCTCCAGGCTGAACAACCCCAACTCTCTCAGCCTTTCTTCATAGGAGAGTTGTTCCAGATCTCTGATCATTTTTGTGGCCCTCTTCTGGACCTGCTCCAATAGGTTGATAAAATAAGTATTCTAGTGGAAACAGTGTTCCATTAGTGACTATTCTTCACTTTTTCTCTTTTCCGTGTTTAAATGGCTTTTCTCATTTTAGGGCTATTGTATGGCTTTTAATAACTGCCTCAGCTCATTAGTCTATGACTGTGTCATTGCACACAAAAATAATTTTCATAGATGGAAAAGACCTTTAAGATCATCATGTTCAACTATTGACATAACTCTATCATTACAGGTTTAATGGGTGGACTGTTCAGTGGATAAGAAATTGGCTGCATGCTTGCATCGAGAGAGTAGTAGTCAACAGCTCAATGTCCAGATGGAGAACAGTGACAGCTGGCATCCCTCAGGGGTCCATACTGGGACCAGTGTTGCTTAATATCTTCATTAATGATATTGACAATGGCACTGAGTGCACCCTCAGCAAGTTTGCTGATGACACCAAGCTGGGGGGTGCAGTGGATATGCCAGAGGGACAGGATGCCATCCAGAGGGACCTGGACAAGCTGGAGAGATGGGTCCAGGTGAACCTCATGAGGTTCAACAAGGCTAAGTGCAGGGTCCTGCACCTGGGCCGTGGCAACCAGCGGTATCAGTATAGGCTGGGAGAAGACACACTAGACAGCAGCCCTGTGGAAAAAGACTTGGGGGTGCTGGCGGATCAAAAGCTGGACATGAGCCACCAATGTGTAATTGCAGCCCAGAAGGCAAATCACATCCTGGGCTACATCAAAGGAACTGTGGCCAGCAGATCAAGAGAGGTGATTCTGTCCCTCTACTCTGCCCTGGCAAGACCTCACCTGAAGTACTGCATCCAGTTCTGGAGCCCCCAACGAAAGAATGATATGGACCTGTTGGAATGTGTCCAGACAAGAGCTACAAAGATGATTAGAGGGCTGGAACACCTCTCGTATGAAGACAGGCTGAGAGAATTGGGCCAGTTCATCCTGGAGAAGAGAAGGCTCCAGGGGGACCTTATTGCAACCTTCCAGTACCTGAAAGAAGCCTGTAAGAAGGCAGGGAAAAAACTGTTCACAAGGGTTTGTAGTGACAGGATGAGAGGTAATGGGTTTAAGCTAGAACAGGGTAGATTTAGTTTGGATATTAGAAAAAAGTTCCTTAATATGAGAGTGATAGATCACGGGAACAAGTTGCCCAAAGAGGTGGTGGAGGTCCCATCCCTGGAGATATTCAAAGTCAGGCTCAATGGGGCTCTGAGCAACCTGACCTAGTTAGGGATGTCCCTGCTTATTATAGGGGGGTTGGACTAGATGACCTTTGGAGGTCCCTGGCAACCCAAACTGTTCTATGTTTCTATGAAATCTAATCGTAAACCATGTCCCTAAGCACCACATCTTTCTGCAATATAAATTTCAAACTGAAATAGGTTACAAGTTTTCATTTTAAAATTATTTTAACAGAGATTTCAATGTTGTAAATTTACTGAAAGAAAGAGAGAAAAAAAACAAACTACAAGTGGTTAAGACAAATAGAACAAAACTAAACTTTCTCTTCATTATTTAACCTAGGCCTTCATCTGGAATCACAAGCAAAATTTCTTTTCCATTCACAAGTTACATATGTGCTCTACAGGCACACAAATGTCAATAGTCTCTTTTATTTCTGTCTAAAGTACAGGAGGCATGTTTCTTTTTGGAAAGAAAGGACACCTTGAAATTATTTCCTTAATCTGATCTCTTCTAGATCATTTATCTTGTTGTTATACAAAGATATTAATATCATTACCAACAAGACAGTCAGCAGTTTTTAACCAAGATATTAAAAGTTCTTTGACATTCATGCAGCAGTAGATTTGCAACATCATGAAACCAATCTTTTAGAAGTCATATAACATATTTGTGGGGAACCTGTGCAGCACCTTTCTTTGCTCTAAGCCCCCATGTCATTCACCCTTCTTGCAGCAATACATTGTTTGACACTGAAAGTGTACATGATGACTGTTTAATTTCTCTCTCTTCAAATGCTTTGTCACATATGATAAAAAATGAGAAAACAGACACACATCTTAGCCAGTGTTTCTACTAACCTTTGTTTCCTTCCACCATAACCAACTTTTTCCTACTTGTGCTTTCTAATAGGAAACAAAGAGCCCCCAGTATAGCAATAAATATAAATCTAAGTGGGATGGTGGCTGTACTCGGTATCCAGTTTTTAAAGTTTAATGAATTTTCAGATACATACACTAGAATTATCTTATTTTACTCACACATAGCTCTCTTTTAAAATTGTCTTTCTCTGCTGGTGCTTTCAAACATTTGATAACAATTGTTGCATCACTTTGTAAGTCAGAGCCAGGTGGTGTCTGTTCCTCTCAAATTTAATATGCTCTGCATCCAATTATTTGCTTTTAATCCTTTTTCTATGAATTAATTCCACTGAAACCTGGTCACTTCAACCTTACTTTGATGACTTCTTGTAGCTCTTCATTTCTTTTCTTTTAATTTTGCAGCCCTAAACAAGGTGAGATACTGTCATCAGCTGAAACTATGTCCGTGTAACACATTTCTGACATAACTGCAGTCATTCACTATATACTTTTAAACAAAGTTATAATATTATTTATTGAATAAATATGTATAAAGATCAAATTTCTATAAGAATAGATTGTATCACCACAGGGCCTAAAATGAATGGAAAACTGTCTGGACTGCATGGCACTCTGCAGGAAACTATTAATGTTATCTAATCACTTAATTTTTTTTTTAATGATCTGTTTTATCCTCTTCTGCAAAGAATGAAACTTTGCCCTCTAAGTAACTGTAACTCCTGAACTGATAAAAAACCCTGTTTTGATGTTGTTCTGGAGTTTTTGTTTATTTGTTTGTTTGCTATTTTAACCATTTTCACAGGAAAAAGAGACCCACAGTTTGGGCAAATATGAGTGGCTCGTTTTTTCACATAAATGTAGTATAAAAATGTAGACACAATTATCACCCATTGAGGGGGCTTAAGCATCCTTGAAGCTTGGGCACAATGTTTGTTACCTTTTGATTTTTCCTAAGTTAAATGGCTGTTATCACAGTCCTTTTTTTAACTTTTATGATATGCTGGTAATCATACTATAACTGATGCCATTAAATATATAACACAGTCAGATTCAACTTTTTTTCTCTGATATAATAATTGAATGAATTTTTCATGGGAGTCATTGTTTTTACATTTGAGGTGGAAAGTTATTAATATCAAAGCTTTCATAAGCTGGCTGAATATGTCAAAAATTATAAATACTGACTTCAACTTTTACCCATGTTGAGCAGCAGAACAAAATCAAATATTGCTTCAGGCTCTGGAAATAGCTGCAAGCTTCATTTTCAGACTTCTATTTTCCTGTATCTTTCTGCCAGCTAGGATGTCAAGGTACAATACATTGCCTCTTAGGGATTCGATCTTTTAAGAACCAGTTCATGCAATAATTGAAGTTTCCTCTCTAAATAACCTGCATTAGATATTTATAAGCTATATTGTACACAAAACATAAGCATGATGTCCTGAAGATTTCACATGTTCACACAAAGTGTCCAAGGTTTGAGTAAGTATCCAAAATGTAAATATTTGCTTCATCAGAAATCTGAATTTTTGGGGCTGGCTACTGCTAATCCAACTTCTTTATTTTCTTTTTTTTCTTTTATATTCCTTCTTTTCAAGAGTCCGTTGTATTACATCTCTTCTATTTAGTTATAGGTGGAAAGCAAGTCCAGTTCTATAAAAAATCCCTTTTTTAACTGGGTTTCCAAGGCTCCCTATCCTTGTCAGTGAGTACATTCAAGTATAATCTGGTAGAGCAACACAATGAACATAGGTAAATCACTGATTTCTAAGGATCTGCCAGTCATTGCTGCTTTAGGAAAATTAATCTGCTCTCTTTTCCCTTTACAGTTGCCCTTTTCCTCGTGTACATTGTATTTGATTTAAAGGCCAAATTGTGCCTTAACACACAACTTGCACAGCCCTGGGCTGTGAGGTCATATAGTATGACACATTTACAACTGTTTGTTTGACTCCCTGAAGAATGATAACAGGGACACTATTTTAAGGCAAAATTTTGCATTAAAAAAAAAATAAATCATTACAATATGCAGACAATTTGCAATTCTTATTTGGCTCACCCATC
Organism: Brachypteracias leptosomus; assembly: GCA_013401335.1. NCBI lineage: Eukaryota > Metazoa > Chordata > Aves > Coraciiformes > Brachypteraciidae > Brachypteracias > Brachypteracias leptosomus. The sequence continues at coordinate 81,708 of VYZX01018119.1, forward strand.
AGGGAGCATTTGGATGAAAGGCAGTGGTGCTGACTGACATGTGTCTCTACCAAAGAGCAGAGTACCACAGACAACCTAACCTGAAAAAAGATTACACCACAGCATAAGAATTCATCTTTCCAGCTGCAGAAGCAGAAGGGAGATCAGAGTAATCTATGTTTTTAACTTCTCTTTGTTTTCAGTGGTGCTAATGTTGCAAGAAGACATATTTTCTGAAATTCCCATGGCAGACATAATGGCAAATCAAAACATCACATAGGGGTTTGGCAGAAAAAAAGGGCTGTGAGGGCCAGCTTTCCATTTGCAACAAAGCTGGGCACAGTCAGACAGCTGGTGGGAATTATTCACACCTGCCAGACCCATCGAATAGGTGTGCACAGCACACGGAGACATGGGAGGACACACATGGGAGCATGAAAACACTCTTGAATAGCACACTGGGCAGTGATTGCAGGTTGCATTGCCTAAACATGCTTTAGAGACAAATGCCTGTACCTTACAAATAGGACATATTTTAAACTCATTGAGGAATTTTATCATTTTTAAAGGCCTTTATTACAATTTCTAGACAAAATGAAGCAGCCACCACATGCTGAAAGTCATTCTTACATGTGTTTTGCTTCTTAGCCAAGTGTGATATCTCACTATGAGTCAGTATTTTAACATTTTAGTGTTAATTTGCAACCAAGGATGCAATGACTACTTATAAAATTTTCTTCACTGTTCTCAAGAGTATCCCCTTTCTATACTTTTACTTAAAATATTTTTTAGAAATCCAAGGTTTTCTATTTGACTAAAATTGATTAAAAATAAAGCCAATTAGTCTACATTTTTGTACTATATGTCTATAGGAGACATTTTAAGCATTGTATTATAATGACAAACTTCTAGTCCCTCTGATTTCCACCAAACATGTATCTGCCATCACATATCTTAATATTAGAACCACTAGATCACCACTTTGGTAACCCTAGAGAAGAGAGGAGGTGTGTCTCAAAAGAGTAAGCTAATAATAAATATATGAGAAATAATGACATTTCAAATTTTCAGGGAAACAGGTGCTCTCTTGAAAGCCTGATTTCATAACTGCATGCTTTTCTTATAAAGAATAATATTCTGTGGTGTTATAAGGTGTGCTTGGTTAATAGTTGTGCAGGATCAATGAACGTGATTTAAGGCCTAAATATATTATGATTTACTAATCGTTTGGGTGTAAATGCTTGGGATTTCTATTTTCTTTCTGATATAAATGTATATCAGCAAAAGACAGGAAGTAAAGAGGACAAAAGGAGAAGCAGAGAAGAAAGGAAAAAACAAAAGGAAAAACAGCTGCTGTAGTTGCTAGACNCTGGCTGCCGGAGGTTTTTGGGGGGCGGGGGGGAGTGATAGAGGGACTAGGGGTGGGCACCGGGCACCCAGCCAAGGTAAACCTACCACAATAGTGTTTGATGACTGGTGACCTGGAAATCCTACAGCCTATTTTATCTACATTGGTTCAGTCACAAGATACCAGAAAGCCAATATCTGCATCCTAACACAGCATCTGTATATTACTCCTCTTTCTGCCCCTGGATCTGCAATAAGCCACTGCATTTTACAGCAATATATAAAAGAAAACCCAGCCCCTTAAGTGTATCTGATTGCTCTATAGAAAGACATATGTTAAACCAAAACAGGTGCGTGAGTTGATTTGTTTTTCCAGTTAGTTTATTTATAAAACCTGACAAACATGGAAAGGTAAGGATTAATTTTTTTTAGAGAGTGAAACAATATGCAAAACCAAATTTGCACAGAATTAACATTCTAACAACCAAGAAATGAAGAGAAAAATAAATTGAACACAAGCATATAAAGTATATCGTACTTCTAATGTNCTATTTTAAGGCAAAATTTTGCATTAAAAAAAAAATAAATCATTACAATATGCAGACAATTTGCAATTCTTATTTGGCTCACCCATCAGGGAGCATTTGGATGAAAGGCAGTGGTGCTGACTGACATGTGTCTCTACCAAAGAGCAGAGTACCACAGACAACCTAACCTGAAAAAAGATTACACCACAGCATAAGAATTCATCTTTCCAGCTGCAGAAGCAGAAGGGAGATCAGAGTAATCTATGTTTTTAACTTCTCTTTGTTTTCAGTGGTGCGAATGTTGCAAGAAGACATATTTTCTGAAATTCCCATGGCAGACATAATGGCAAATCAAAACATCACATAGGGGTTTGGCAGAAAAAAAGGGCTGTGAGGGCCAGCTTTCCATTTGCAACAAAGCTGGGCACAGTCAGACAGCTGGTGGGAATTATTCACACCTGCCAGACCCATCGAATAGGTGTGCACAGCACACGGAGACATGGGAGGACACACATGGGAGCATGAAAACACTCTTGAATAGCACACTGGGCAGTGATTGCAGGTTGCATTGCCTAAACATGCTTTAGAGACAAATGCCTGTACCTTACAAATAGGACATATTTTAAACTCATTGAGGAATTTTATCATTTTTAAAGGCCTTTATTACAATTTCTAGACAAAATGAAGCAGCCACCACATGCTGAAAGTCATTCTTACATGTGTTTTGCTTCTTAGCCAAGTGTGATATCTCACTATGAGTCAGTATTTTAACATTTTAGTGTTAATTTGCAACCAAGGATGCAATGACTACTTATAAAATTTTCTTCACTGTTCTCAAGAGTATCCCCTTTCTATACTTTTACTTAAAATATTTTTTAGAAATCCAAGGTTTTCTATTTGACTAAAATTGATTAAAAATAAAGCCAATTAGTCTACATTTTTGTACTATATGTCTATAGGAGACATTTTAAGCATTGTATTATAATGACAAACTTCTAGTCCCTCTGATTTCCACCAAACATGTATCTGCCATCACATATCTTAATATTAGAACCACTAGATCACCACTTTGGTAACCCTAGAGAAGAGAGGAGGTGTGTCTCAAAAGAGTAAGCTAATAATAAATATATGAGAAATAATGACATTTCAAATTTTCAGGGAAACAGGTGCTCTCTTGAAAGCCTGATTTCATAACTGCATGCTTTTCTTATAAAGAATAATATTCTGTGGTGTTATAAGGTGTGCTTGGTTAATAGTTGTGCAGGATCAATGAACGTGATTTAAGGCCTAAATATATTATGATTTACTAATCGTTTGGGTGTAAATGCTTGGGATTTCTATTTTCTTTCTGATATAAATGTATATCAGCAAAAGACAGGAAGTAAAGAGGACAAAAGGAGAAGCAGAGAAGAAAGGAAAAAACAAAAGGAAAAACAGCTGCTGTAGTTGCTAGACAAATAAAGAAATAGTGTTATAAGGAAAGTGAAAGTATTATTTCTACGATCTGTTTCATATATAATATGTTTTAAAAATCAAGAAACAACCTGGAGGTGAAAAAAAAAAATTAGATAGAATGGCCTCATACAATAAGCACATTCAGCTGGAGATAGATAACAATAAATGGGTGAGATTACAAACAGGAAAAACCCACAGTTATGTCAGATTCTTAAATAGCCCATAACCAATTGAATAGTTGTAGTGGGTCTGTCTGAGATTATTTTCCCCATACAGCCCTCATGCTGCAGTCCAGAGGCTGTTGATAACACACCCCTGTTATGACTATCAGTGCTCACACAGCACCAAAGGTATGGGGGGGACAAGATCTGGGAGGGGATACAACTTGGACAGCTGACCCAAGCTGACCAATAGGATATTCCATACCATATGACATCAGCTCAACTATAAAGGGAGGAGGACGGGGGGGATTCAGGGGGAAGACGTTTGTCCTCTGAGCAACCGGTACGCGTTCTGGAGCCCTGCTTCCCTGGACAGGCCCGACACCGCCTGCGGATGGGAAGTAGAGAGTAACGGCTTTGCTGCTTTTGCTTCGCGCGCACCCGGCCTTGCTTTCTCTGCTGTTTATTAAAACTGCTTTTTATCATAACCCACGGGTTCTTCTTTTCCATCTTACTCTCTCCCCACTTGCCTTGCTGACGGAGGTTTTTTGGGGGCGGGGGGGAGTGATAGAGGGACTAGGGGTGGGCACCGGGCACCCAGCCAAGGTAAACCTACCACAATAGTGTTTGATGACTGGTGACCTGGAAATCCTACAGCCTATTTTATCTACATTGGTTCAGTCACAAGATACCAGAAAGCCAATATCTGCATCCTAACACAGCATCTGTATATTACTCCTCTTTCTGCCCCTGGATCTGCAATAAGCCACTGCATTTTACAGCAATATATAAAAGAAAACCCAGCCCCTTAAGTGTATCTGATTGCTCTATAGAAAGACATATGTTAAACCAAAACAGGTGCGTGAGTTGATTTGTTTTTCCAGTTAGTTTATTTATAAAACCTGACAAACATGGAAAGGTAAGGATTAATTTTTTTTAGAGAGTGAAACAATATGCAAAACCAAATTTGCACAGAATTAACATTCTAACAACCAAGAAATGAAGAGAAAAATAAATTGAACACAAGCATATAAAGTATATCGTACTTCTAATGTCACAATACTAGAAAAAAAAAAGTAGGTAATTTCAAAGACTGGGATCTCACATTCTTAAAAATAACTGGATTATTTGAGATGTCAACCTGACTGATGATCAGAACAAAACCTTGTAATAAAATATTCATTAAACTTTTTATTATCAATCCCATCATTCATCAGAAATTTATATTGATTTCATTCTCCTTTTGTAAATTAAATTGTTCTTAGACGAATGCCTTGAGACAAAATTTTTTATTGTTTTATTTTAAAGAATGGCGTATTTAAGGGGGATTATCCTTTCAAAATCACTTTATTTTTTCTGTTCTGTTAATTTATTTTTCTGTTTTCTCATGACAGTACAGAATAGTGCATCAATCAGCAGAAATTCACAATAATATAAAAATATTGCTGGACTTTATTACATGTCTCAGATTTTAAAGGGCAGCTATTACTATTGATTGAAACTACTGATTTTCTAGAATTGAATGTCTCCTGGTTTTACTGAATAAAACACAAATGAAGATAAACTCAAAATATATCAATTACTTGAACAGCAACTTTCAGTATCTTTTGTTGCGAGGATTTTTTTAAATTTTTATAATGAAAACAGTTAGCATCTATCTCACTTCCTGCAGTGAGATAGTACATGGAGTACTCATGCCATGTAGCATTAAAATCCCAATTTATGAATCTGCCTCTTTCTGTCAATATAGTTTATGGACAGACACACATAACTTCAGAGTAAGGGCAGAAATTCTCTAAGATGCTCCTAGCTCACTATTCACTGAAAACAGAACTTAGGACAAACAGGCTGCTGATTTAGGAGCATGAAATGCCTCATGTAGGCAGTATAAATAATCACTGCCTTCAGTCAGTATTTGCAAATACCTAGCCAAAATAATTTTTTTAATTAGAAAAAAATATGAATAATTATATATGCCATTGTATATTATTGCATATATAATGATATATTGAGTTATATTACTGCTGGTACAATGCATTACAATGTGTTGAAATTAAATGTGATGGGAGGTGCCACATTATGCACCAATAATGATTACTTGCTATGAAATATTGCAATAATAATTAATATAAAGACAAGAAATAAATTTGAAAAAGTGTGTATTCTTCTGGTTTTCACTTGAAATTAAGTAGCCTCAGAAACCCTTCATTGTTAAATGCTTTTTTGGTGGGTTAGCCTTGGCTAATAGCCAAACACCCACCCAGCTGCTCTGTCACTCTTCCCCCATCACATCCCTGGGAAGCCTGTTCCAATGCTTAACTACTCTTTCAGTAAAGAAATTTTTCCTAATATCTGATCTAAACCTCTTCTGGAGCAACATGAGGCCGTTTACTCTCATCCTATCACTAGTTACTTGGGAGAAGAGACGAACACCCATCTCTTTATAACCTCCTTTCAGATAGTTGTAGACAGAAATAAAGTCACCTTCAGCTTTCTCTTCTCCAGTCTCCGTTCTCTCAGCTGCTTCTCAGAAGGTATCACCAGCTTGGTTGACCTTCTCTGGATCTGCCTCAGCACCTCAACGTCTCTCTTATATTGTGGCACCCAAAACTGAACACAGTACAGTGTCCAGAGGACAGGGACATGATCACTTCCCTACTCCTGCTGGACGCACTTTTTGATACAAGCCAGGATGCTGTTGGCCTTCTTGGCCAACTAGGCACACTGCTGGCTCATGTTCAACCAGCTGTCCACCAGCACTCCCAGATCCTTTTCGGCCAGTCAGCTTTCCAGTCACTCTTCCCTAAGCCTGTTGCATTGCATGGGTTTGTTGTGACTAAAGTGCAGGATCTGGCACTTGGCCCTGTTAAACCTCATACAATTGACCTTGACCCATCAATCCAGCCTGTCCAGATCCTTCTGCAGGACCTTTCTACCCTCAAGCAGATCAACACTCCCGCTCAATTTATTTAAATGTTAAGATTTTGCTGTCTTTGTAAGTCTTTGTCCAGAATTTTGGTATATTAGCTGAGCTTTGATTTAGGTTTTGTTTCACCTCTGTATTATTGGAAAAGCAATCTTATCACTCTATGTTTAGTCCTGAAATGGTTTACCCCACATTATAACCAATCTCCTCTCTTCTGTAGTCTGACAGCTATGTCAAGAGCTCTTTTTCCAATGTTTTGAATATTTGTAGTAATTACTTGCTTTGTGTTTCCTTAATTTATCTCATATCCCAACAGAAAGGTCCAGAAATGGAAAATGTTACTTACCACACACTGACTCAAAACATACCTTCATACTAATCCATACAGTTGACAAGTAGCATTACTTGTTGAGGGTTTTTTGCTGATCCTACTCATCTGTTCATCAACTTTAGAAGTTTGAAAGAAACCTTGAAAGAAACAGCTGCAGCTTCTCCTGCAGTCAGTAGAGCACTTCAGAGACTGCAGGGCCAGGAGGGACCACCGAGGTCAGCCAGGCTGAATTTTGAGGATCTCAGCACATGACAGGTACCAGCCCATGAAGCAGCCCCAGGACTCAGTGTACCTACAAGACAGCCCAAAGAACAATAGACCGCTCCTGGTTCATCAACAACAAGAACATTGGGTTTGGAGCTAGATAAGGCCCTGCTGCCAAGTTTAATTTGAGGTTATTTTCCTGAAGTAGGAAAGAAAATTTCCTGATCCAGAAACTGTATTAGAACTGTATCTGCAAGCTATAAGCTATGTAGAGAAATACTCCAAAACTAAACTCAAAACACTCACATGTTATTTTGAATACCAAGGGGCACTGCAAAAAGCCAGTCTTCAAAAGAAAATGAGTGGTGTGGATGCAAGCCTAATAATTTGGTATCTATAATCACATTTTCCAAGATACTTGTTATTACTGTTTGCACCACATCTACCCCTCCATAGCTCTGTCCCACTACCTTTCCTTGTCTCAGTTGCCTGCCAGATCATCTCTTAGATATTTTGCACATTCTTTGGGGGAGGGAAAGGAAATATTTCTTATTGCCAGACCACATGACACTTAGCAGAACTTAAGTGGGATGGGAATCTCTAAGCAATAGTGAAATATTAGTAATTAGATATACTGTCTACTTTTTAGTGCCTCTGGTTCAAAAACCATTGATTCCATTTTTTCTTCCAATTCCCTCTTTGTTTTCCTGTATTCAGGGTTACATTTTTTCCACAGAACTTACTAAAGCCCAAGCAGTTGTCCTATCTATCATGCATCTTCCTCTTATGTCTGCAGCTGCTCCATTTGTAAAAGCTGAACGAAGTAGAGGTACATAGTGACTCATCTCTATTTGTCTTGTATTTTTTCCCCTTCACTGATGTCTGATTTTGCCTTCCTGAGCATATCTTATATTTTAGATGACCCTTCAGCATCTAAGAGGGAGCAGCTGCTCTTACCAGGACTCCACAGAAGCCATCTTGAAGGACTGAGGCCTGCAATGCAAAACCTTCAGGAAAACAGCTCCTCTCAGGCTGTGAGACAGGCAGCGTGCAGAGAAGACTCTGAAGATGATAAAAGACACCAATGGTAGTATAAGTTTTTGGCAGGACCAACTAGTGTGTGCATTAAAGAGGGATTTTAAGGAGTTCATAGAGGAAACTAAGACAACAATCAGAACTTTTTCGTCTATACAGAATTTTGTGACAAACAGCTATCATATGCAGCAGAATGAAATAAAATGTAATTATAATAGCTCCATTTTTCTTCCATGCTCAGTATTGTGAGCAGTGTGGAGGAAATGGTACTGAACATTAATATTGCTTTTGCAGTATGGCCTACTGCAAAAAGAGATCCATGCTGCTTTTCAAAAGTTGCCTGATTTAAACAGAAATTTTACAATTTTGGCTTTAACCAGAGTCCATTCTACAAGGCTCAGACTAGACTCCTATATGTCTATGGATAAGTTGTAATGCTCAGATATTTTGTGTTTAATTTCTAACACAATTTAAAGATTGTTTCCTTTAAAACATTAAGAAGCATTAATGAGCAAAACAATCACAACTAAGCTCATGTTACACAACAATTTAATTTCGATAACAGAGTCAAGCAATCTCTTCTTGACACAAAGGAATCAGCAAGAGATCAGAAGAAGATATATCCCTCTATGATCCTTCTAAATCATTACCTCCTACAAAGTCCATACTTTCAGAGATCATAAAGGTCCTAAAAAAGAGGAAACCAGGGTCATGTGGTGTGGTTCTTTTTTATGAATCCCTGTGGGGGAGAATTCTGGCAGAATCACTATATTTACTGGGACTATATTTTATCTGCAGAATCTTATACACTGAAGAATTCTAAGTGTATCAAGAGTTAAAAGTGCTATACAAGTGTATAAATGTCAATGATATCCCAAAACTGGGATTAAATAACTAAGAACACACTAACCACCATTTCTGCTCTAGACACTACATGAACTCTGATGACCAACATTGGTGTTGGTTATTGGTATCTGTTCTCAAAGATCTGTTCCATGAGATCTTATTTCCATTTGTCTTCTATGTGTATCTTTCTACTCACCTCTCTGTCATACATATTAAAATAACATGAAGAGAAAGAGAAAATTACGGAAGCATAGGAACAACTTCAGGAATACAGATCAAGATGAACTTTGTTCAACAAAGTATGACAGAATGTTTCTGAGTGTGAATAGCTAGGTTTTCCCATTTGCAAGTATAAAATAATCAGATTGCTGTAACAGAGAATTGTCAGGAGGAAGGAAAGAAGGAGGCTGAGCTCTGCTGGAAATCTGCAGAAGTTGAGGTTACTGAGCATAATTAAGAACAATAGGACAGAAGCAATAGAGAGAAATAAAAGATGAGGGCTTTGGCACATATTGACCTAACTTTTTGAAGTGTCTGCGGTCAGCAGTGTCTGGAGCCTGCAGTGAGAGGGAGAGGAGAAGCTGTAGCAGAGACATAAAAGAGTCTTCAGCCAGGCTGACGACGAGTCTGCTTGGCACCCTCTGCGGACCTGATTGCCCAGCCAAGAGAGTGAGGTTTATAAGGGAAAGGATTATGGTTTTACACCTCGTGGAAAAGGATAGCACATCATATTTCACACATTGCCTGCCATGTCATCTAGCTGGAAAATGAGAGCTGCTTACATTGTAAAATATTCATTTGAAAAGAGACCAGACTGGTGTCAATCACAGCAGACAATTTCCTTCATTCTTCAAGTACACAATGTGCATACTAATACAATAGAAGCAGTTCAAATCTAACCAAAGGCTTATCCAATTTAGTTTAATATGCTACCCGTGCAATCATTTTTTAATGTTCTTCCAAAGCTATAAATCTCTCTACGGGATAAAAGGCCTGTTGAATATTGTTTTGTTTTTCTGCAAGATGAAGTCTGCTCTCCTATTTTTAAACACAAACACAAAGCAACAGATAGTTTGTCTTTACTTTGTACTTCATTTTTGTACAATTACTTGACAGCTATGTATCAAAATGGATGCAAAATCCCTTGTCTCATCTACAATATCCCAGTCAGCTAGAAAACTGAAAAGCTAGACTTAAAAATAAATAGTATATTTTATTTTGAGTGAGCATAAGGTGTTTAAATAACAGTATCCAACTGAATAATTCCTGAGGTATGCCAATTTCTTCTGTAGTTCTAATATTTCTTTATATTCATTTAAATGCCTTAGCAAAAAAGAGCTATGTTTATAATTTTTTATACAACAAACTTACTATATAAAAAGTCCGCAATTAAAAAATCCTCAAATATAAAAGGTGATATATGTCCAAATTTCACCTGTTTTGGGGAATACAACTAAGATAATTTTGATATGAAGATATGAAACAATACGTATGCAAGACTGTTTTCAAAATCTCAAATTAATTAGAACATTGTCTGCCTCTTGTCTTCAAAACAATCAATTAAGCACCAGACTTCACTATGAATAATTGATACATATTAAACACGGTGGTCAGAATACAGATCAGAATCTCTTAGCAAAACTTGTTTATAGTGTTGCATTGAAAGCAGACCCTTTCTTGTGATAAAGCATTTCAGTCAATATTTGACTATAAGAGAAACATAGAACTCTTGAATACCGATGATCAGAGGATTGATTAAAATTTTTTTGCAATATTCATTTTCTACTGAGATAATGTTGCCTTAACATGTCACAAGTCTATTTCCTTGCTAGAAACTTTATAGACTTGGATAATTTTATAGGAAATATCTTTTAGACAATTATATCTAGCTATTTAGATGCTTCTATAGTCACATCACAGCTGATAAGTTATCACAGTTATAAGCCTACCACATTCCTTTGAAAGAGGAACCAAATCTCCTTTTACCAACAAAGCTGAGTACTTTGATGAAACAAAGGGCCAAATCCAAAGAAAGACTTTCAGTGATTAAAGTGGACTTCAAAATATTACAGGAAACTATGTCTAAAGTGGTGCTTCAGAATATTAACTCATGAGCTGCTTAACTTAGAACATAAGTTTTTTACACAAAGCTGAATGAAATTCTCAGGTGTTGTAGGGTTGTATTCAACTGTATTCAGTTGTATACATAGCCAGATCAAGTATGGCTCAAGAAATCAGTCTTATTAGACTCTATACACTTAATAGCACTATGTGAAAACTCCCAAGGAATCAAATTCAGTGAATACACTCACAGAATCACCACTCTTCCCTCCCAGTACAAACAGTCCTGCTCTCCACACAGCATAATGGCACACCTTTGATGAGAGAGGAGCAAAGTGCCCAGCCAAGGAGCGACTGCTTCTTGTACCTGTGGGGCATTGTTGTGCCAGTTCAGTCATCATCATTCTATGCTGCTATCATTTGCCTGATCACACAGGCCAACACTGAACTCAGCAACATCTCCTCAGAAGTCTTCTTTCAAACAACCCTGACATGGGTTCCTGTGGACCCAGTTCCTCCACTGTCCACTGTGGTGCTGGCATTGCCTGGTGGACACCACAGACAGAGATGGCTCCCTCAGTGGCCCTTCACATGGAAGAAGGCCACTGAGAGCTCAGCAAGATGCAACCAACCCCAACAGAAACCATACCCAACAGGAAACCCCTCTGACTGCTCAGCTTCTGGTTGATATAGTTCTGGCCTCACCTACCACTGCAAACATAACTACCTGGGTGAGGGCAGAGCCACAGAAACACAGGTGAGCCAGGTTCTTCCTCTGGAACCTGAAGTCAGTGTGGGAAACAAAACATCCTGCTAGGCTGTGACTCATTCACAGGTCAACTCCAGCTTGGGGCCCACAACTCAGACTCCAGCACTTCAGGCATTTGCTGAAGAAAGAGAAGGTGCCATCTGACTAAAGCAGGACAAGATGAGGATCTGTGATTCCCCTTCCTTCCAACTAATTACACGGACTGATCTGAAATGGAGCACCTGTATCTAGTTTTCAAAGAATTCTTGCTAATATTTATAGTTTTGACAGTCTTAGGCATTCTAGAGCTCAAATTTATGTAGATTTTATGCAGAGAACACTTCAGTCTTTGACTGAGCTCCGGAAGTGGGCAACAGCTCAGGTACACTACAATGAGCATTTCCTAGAGCTAGATACAGTATCATTATGATCAGGGAAGGGACTTGGACATGGTCTCCCATACTACAAGCAAGTAATTTCATACCTGAGTATGTTTGAATAAGGATGAAGCTTTTCTAGTTAAAATGCCAGTGCAGTACTTTTAAAAACAAACAAACAAACATAAAACCCCCAAATAATTTCTCAGAACTTCACTAGAAGTAGAAAAAATTAGTGTGAACCAGTGGGCTTCCAAACAGAGTGTTTCAAACCACAGCAGTGGTACAACATCTTCTTTTCTTCCTTTGTCTCACAGAAATGAGGTCTTATGGCCATGAAGACAAGTTGGGGTGAATTTCATGTTCATTGTCTTTTGCATGGACTTATGTCCTTATCATTTAAAGAGCTATCAATTGGCATTGGCTTTAAATTTGGATAAGTAGGTTACATACTCAGCATATATGCATATACTACAGCCGGTATATACTGGACAATCCTGCCAATGCTAATGCTGAAGCTCCACATCCACATGGATGTGCAATGCATCATTTTTTTATCCCTGTATCTGATGTAACCTTTAGATTTGCATGATTTAACTTAAAAATGTAACATAACAGAGTGGTTTTAATCTCAGCTGGCAGGGACAAACCCACTTAGTAAGAATAGCACAACCTCATGAATTACAGATCCATCTCTCAGGTTGACAAGCAGCTGGTTCACTGCCAAGTCCCCACCGTTACATTGCAACTGCAATGGGTCAGATCAAATAAATAAGCAAACAAACAGCAAAACTCTATTTTATACCAGAATTTATGTGCTAATATGTCTTTGAAAGCCCACACTGAACATTTAATTATTTAGATACAAAAAAGGAGCTTGAGCTGTGTCAATTAACATGAAATTTTCTTGATATGAAGTGTGGAAAAAACCCTCTCTGTAGATTTTTCACCTCTCTCATTCCTCTCAGCATTGCTCAGTGAACATTCTGCCTTGCACAAAATTATCTTAAAGGTGACCTTACAAGAACATTAAATCAGAAGCCAAGCCAAAATCTACCTGACACAATTTGGAAGATTTTTTTGAAGAGAAAAAGTAGCATTCTCTTGTTTCTCTTTCCAAAACAAGGTAGATACTGATCCTGACAATTACAGTCTGCAGAAAACAATTCTGAAATTGAGAGTAGCTAGAATCAATGCAGTACCAAGATATGAAATGTAGAAAGACATGCCTTTCTCCACACACAGTGTTACTTGCATCATACCTTTCTTCAGTTTCTTCAAATCACTCACGACCTGCAATATAGCAAGTGGATAGAACCACTGACACCCTGTCTCTTTAACATGTAGTGATGGCTTTGAAAAGAAATCCAATCTAAAAGAAAAGAAAATGGAAAGAGGATGCAGAGGCAGGCTTACAAGTCCTTCCAGCTGAAAACTGAACAGTCATAGCTGATTTATTAAACTTTTTTAAAGGGATTTGGGGAATTAAAAGAAAGGCCTTCCTAATAGATGAGAAAGTATTCAATTCCATTTCTGTATTTAGGTTTTCTTATTGTTCTGCCTTTTTAAGTTGGCAGATATTTATACTTTTAAAGGCAGCAATGAGTTTGTATCTCTACCAAAATAAATGTAGAGCAATGATTGTGTTCATGAGCATCTGTGGTTGTGAGAAGAAAAGTGGTGATATTTGTGGTACAAGACGTGAGCTTTCTAAGAAATGCACTAAGCGTTAGAAGCTTTTACTGACACTAATTCTCACTCCATGACCATAGGAAATTACTGGAATAAAGATTTCCTGGAGGTTATGATTCAAGTGGAATGCAGTTAGATTTTCTCAGGTACAGAATGACTTCACAAACTTTTCAGAGTATTTTTTTTATTATTTTTTTCCTGCTTTTACTTGCTGATGGTAGATAATCCTTGGAGTGAAGTGGGTGGGTGGAACAGAATATGCATTCAAAAAGACACCACAAAAGTGTTCCTGTTACATCGGCCTCATTATCATCTTTTCCTCTGTAGCATCTGATGTCTGGTTTATGTTCTAGGTGGAGCTTCTCAGGGCTAAATGAATGGATTTTAGTAAACATTATAACAGAATCAACCTCTGTAACAATTTGCATAGTCATAGCAATCATCTCATAAGCAACTGCCAACAGATTTGTGTTCACTGGGAGTCTGTCATAGTCTTGCATTCAAATGAAGACAATTAGTTGTTTGTGTGTATTCAGTTTACAGGCTGTCATATAATGATTCAGATTGTTGATGTTAATGAAACCTGCCTTGTAAAAACAATTTTGATGGCAGACTCTCAGCTGTCATCCCATCCTTCATATAAAGATCAGGCAATTTGTGTCACGCCACAAACATTGTGACCTCAGGTATCACAATGTGAACTGAATTATGCAAAATCCCCTAGATTGTAAGCAGAGATGCTATACTCTTGGGCTGTACTTCCATAATTCTTAACAGGTGAGGTTCTCATGAACTCAGCTGCAGGGCTCAGACATTTAGTCAGGTCTCAATGCTGGTTTTGCTGCATTAGCAACCATGTGAAATACCTGAATCTTCACCCAATTGTTTCTGTTTCATTAACTTATATCACTTTTTTTAAAAAATAAAACTGTAGGTAGATATTCTTTAATGTGTGTTTTACAGTATTAATTTTGTGGTCAATTAAGTCCAGAGTTGAAAGGAGTAAGAGGGAGTGTAAACACATTCATCTATTTTAGTACCAAAACTACAGTTCAGAGTGTCTTCCCTGAGTGGTTGCTTAAGCTTGTGGATTCTCCATCTTTCACTGATGCTCTACAGTTGTTTCACTCTGAGCTGCTACTAGTCAGGCTATTTCTTTAAAACATGAGAATAAAAATCCAATGTATTGAATACAGGTGGTCTTGATAGTATACAGATAATCTTAGATTTTAGTGATTGAGTCAACCCATCATACTAAAACCAAGAAAACTGATGCTTACTCTTCTGTAGAAGAATAAACAATGCCATTGTTAAATTTCATTCCTCTTTAGTAAGATACAGTATACTTCCTCACAGGACATGTATTAATAAAAAAAAAAAAAGATATTTAATGCCAAGCAAGGAGTTTAAAAAGTCCAAAATTCTTAATTCGTATGCTTTTTGATGAAAAAGAAAAAAAAAAAAAGCCCAACACTTTTAGAAGTATCATTAACCCTTACACAGTAGGGGAATAGAAAGAAACTTCTGTTTCTCTGTAACATTCTGATTCATAAAGATACAAGGTAAAATGTTAAAAGTAATGGCAGATAATTGTTATGCTCCAAGAGAAGTTCTGGGGAATAGGAAGGGCTTGTTCACTAAAAATCAGTTCTACCTAGCAGACTAAGACTGTCACTGAGGAGGAGAGAATAGAAGACAAGGCATGAGACCTGTAGCTTCACAAAGATATGTGTTTCTTCAGGTTAAAACAAATACAAAACCTGTACATATACAGCAGGAGAGGAAGGCAGGCAAACAATACAAACTACCATTCAAGCTACCATTTGAATGAAAAAGATCTAATCTTAAAAATCAGCAGTTGGAAACTAGTGCAATAAATTCAGAAAGTCCTGTATGAGAAAGGTTAAATAGGCATATGAGTGAACAAGGAAGGAGGGGCAGTAGGTGGCAATAAAGAGCAGGTGAAGAATGTGGCTAAGGTAACAGCCTCATTTGAATCTCTTCTACAAGAAGTTGTGGTTTGACGGGATAGCAAGGTTTTCCCAGTTGTATGTGACAGAGTGGCTGATGTCTACAGTCAGGAAGTTGAGGTCATTTGGAACGGGCAGAAGTGTCAGAGTTCACCACAGTATTTTCTACACCTTGCTACATAATGTAATGATGTAGAAAGTACTTGTGGAAAAGACTTTTGGTAAATCACTAGAAAGCCTAAAGATGTCAAGCACCCTGAGAAAAGACAAGCACATACCACACAAACAGGTGGCCCTGATGGCTGAACTCCTAGAAGAATAAGTCAACTGGATCATTAATTTTGTGACAGTCATATCTGAAAAGTCAAAAAGTCCATGGGGAGCAGAAGCATAAACTTACATAAAAGCATATTAACTGTCTTCAAATATAAAGAAAGCAAGTGGGTAAAATTTATCAGAAGCAAGAAAACAATCTGCAAATCTATGACAAAATTGCTTTTTTATTTGAAAGAACAATTCTGTTGCATCAATTCCTACCTGCATGACTCTCACATGGGGCAGTAGTCATTATTGTAGTTATTATTAAGCCTGTTAAATGCCAAAAGAGGTAAGAAATAGCTGTCCAAAAACCCCAAAAGTGGGTGTGAAAGCTGGCACTGTTAGATGCCAGCTTTCCTATGACTACAAAATAACAACTTTCTGCAGAATCTAAAGGGTCCAGTGAGGATTATAATAGACAGCAATTAAGAGATTAGAAACTGTTTAATGTTTAGTTTAATCATATTCATAGACAACTTATATTTATCTGTTCTTGTTCCAGCATTGTCCTTTGGCTCAAATTGTTCTCATTACTGTTGAGATCAGTCCTCATTGCTCTTTCTGCCTTCCTACCTTCTAAATAAAAGAGCTTTGTAATCCTATATGTAATGATGTAAACTACTAGAAAAGGAGAAGAGTACTTAAAAATAATGGCATCATGTTCTAAACTTGTTAAGTGGTCATTGAACTTGATCATCTTTTCAAATAGCAAATAATTGTCAATAGAAGAACATGAAAATAATAATAAAAATTATTGAGTCCTTCAAAATCTTTGAAGAAACACTTATCCATACCACACAGTTAAACATTTGTGAAGAATCCAAGTAAATTATTCTAATGATGAACAAAACTCTAGGGTGTATTTACTTATAATCCAATTGCCTTGGAAATCTCATGTAACTTTTGAGAAAAACACTAGTATTACCACTTAGTTGCTTAATTGCCATCATGTGAAGTAAAGTATGACAATATTGTACAATATTGAGTGTCAGGAGGATGAAACCAGACTCTTTTTGGTGGTATCTAATGATAGGACAAGGGGCAACAGGTATAAGCTGGAACATAGGAGGTTCCATATAAATATGAGAAGAAACTTCTTCACAATGAGGGTGACAGAGCACTGGAACAGGCTGCCCAGGGAGGTTGTGGAGTCTCCTCTGGAGATGTTTAAAGCCCACCTGGGCGTGTTCCTGTGCAACTTGGTCTAGGTGATCCTGCTCCGACAGGGGGATTTGACTAGATGATCTTTCGAGCTCCCTTCCAATCCCTAACATTCTGTGATTCTGTGAAACCCATCAGGTAAGCATGTAACAAGGGAACCTGGCTCTGCAAATAATTCCACATTATCAATGGACTGCAGAACAGACTTGTGGGCATTACTGCCCACAAAACAGAATCTAAGGGGAGTCATTTGAAAAACTTGTGCAGCTGTAGCTGCACAATAAATAAATGCTCAGGAATTCATGTCAGAGTTTGAACAGAAGTTGGTAAATTGGGGGCTTCTGAGCTTCAGGAGTGCCTGGTGTGGACTATATTTTATACTGTGAAAGAATACCATGATGGTAAAAACCAGAGCATCATCACAAAGAATTTACATTATTATTCCAAGCTTTATGCTCAGGTTTACACCTCCAGTACCGCAGTTAGAAGTCAATTTTTGAGCTCCCCAGGATATCTGTTTGGTCTGAGGTTTTATATAGATAGCTACTATTTCTTAGATAGCAACTTCTGGCTATATTTTATATATAAAACTGTATATATTTAAAATAATTTGGCTATAATATTAGTTCTGCCTTTGCTTAATACAGATGGAAAGCTGGTAATACCTAGTAAAACAGTATTAGACTTTGGTTGTGTTTGACTGAAGCCTATTACCAGTACCAAGGATCACATAGGTGAATCAGTCAGGAGGAGAATCTCCAAACTGAATTCAGGTAAATATTTGTACTCCATGAGATGTGGTCACAATGTATCCTGAGCAACTTTGTTTTAAGCTTTTGGAGAGGGACTATTGAAACCATATCAAGCATTGATTCTGGCTTACACTACCTCAAAAATAAGTACCTTGAAAAAATTTTGTCCTAGCTACTGTTGGAAAAAAAAATTAATCACGGGCTCTGAAGATTTGAACTACTTTAGGTATTAATAAGGCTTCTCCTTGTTTATTTTCAGTTCATTAAACAAATTATAGTTGGAGTTTTTTTCCCATGTGCATCACCATTTTACATTCCTCTAAAAGATGGATAACATTTCTTTCAACACTTATTATAGTGTGAATGGAAGAATCAATATTGGCAGGAGCTTAAGCTTTATGAAGATTAGCACTACTATTATCTCATTAGTGCAGTGAAGACAAAACTCCTTAATGCAGTTGTGGAACCTAATTCACCTGTAATTTTTTACTCCCACTTTTTATAGAAATCGAATGGAGTAAGCAAGCAAACATACTTGAAATGATAATGTTTAGGTTGAAACTGTTGGTTAAACCACAACTCCTTTTTGGGAGGCTTGATAGCAACACGATTATGGATCAGTAGCAACCCTTTCAGGGAAAAGGCTTCAGATCCATGTCCCCTCTCCAAAGTCTTTAGGTGTATCTGCTGTATTTTGGGGGGAGATGAAAGCTGAGGGAACCTGCATGGGCCTTGACCATGGTAATCAAGAGACCTTGGGCAAACAGCAGAGATTTTGCAAAGTTCCTTGTGAAGCACATATCTCACAGCTCTGCACATCAGATGGAAAGAACCTGAAGAAAAGGACAAAATGAAATGAGATCATGTGTGCATTGTTAGGGTTTCAGTGCATCTCATTCACGCGACAACAGGCATGCAGCCCAGCAGAATCCCTTAGATATATTTTGGGCCTGCCTGTCTTTGCTGGCTTTGATCTTTCCCATCATGTCATTGAGTAGTTTAGGCTGTGCTAGGGCACTATGGTCAGGCTCCTCATGTCTGCAGCGCTTCATTCCCCTGCTCCTCCTTGGAAACTACAGAACTTTCATCTTTGTCTGTAGTGGTCCCATGCTCAGCCTTGTGTTGCATTGTTCTCACTGCTGGGTGACAAATCGCTGACTCTCATATGTCTTCTGTCCCAGGCATGGTGCTCCTTCTGGTGCTCCCCAACAGTCCCCAGGGCATCCCTGGCTCCTGCGCTGGTTCCAGCCTCCCCAGTCACTCTTGGCACTGGGGCTGGGGGATCCATGCCTGAAGCTGCCACACCTTCCTCTTTAAACCTCCTTTCAGTGCCTTCTGCACATCCCCTGGGACTATCTATATAGAGGTTTATCCTTCAGAATAGAATAGAATATGTATATATACACATACATATATATATGCACACACTCAAATATAAATATATATATTTATATATATATGTACATTTATACTAATGATTAAAGGGTTTTAAGGCAGGGGCAGAATAGAAAACTATGACTGTTCCTCATCAGTCCATGCTATGCTTTTCTGTAAGAGTCAAACTGGGATATGTGACCTTCTATTTTTACACACAATTCTAGTGAGGAAGCCAGAGGAGAGACAGTGATCAAATTTCTAGCTTTTTTAAACTAGGATAGGAATGAGCACACAGCAGAACTACCTTCCTTGTTTCAAAATTCTTCTCTTGTGGGAAGTCATGGGGAATAAACACATCTGTGTTTAATCTTTTGCAAAGAAACCCACAGAGTACCTTGTGCTTTGCAAAAAACAAGTGTGACAGTTTCTTTACTGAGCTCCCAGCTTTCACATTTCCCCTTCCAAGCTCTTCTCATGCATGTGACTGAAACAGAAAAGAGGTTATGGTCACACACATGTGTCTGGTTCCCAACATAAGTCTTTCTTCAGTGACATTTAAAAAAATTTTGAAATTGAGTTGTACTGGCTCAACTCGTTTCTTCTTGATGTCTACTTTTCTCTAGCAGCACAAGCGTGTGTATAAATAACAGTTTGTATCCCTTGACAACTTCCTGAATTGGAACAGCACTTGTGAACAATCACTGCAGAAAGAGCAGCAGGGACATACTTTGGCCCAGCAGGCACAATCATGCCATTTGTTGACCAGTGAAGTGGGTGATTACGTTGCAATAGATGGTTTTCAGTGATGTCCCTTTGCTTGCTATAATCACTATCACCTTTTCTGCTGTGCTTTAGAAAGATGATCTGTCTGCTGCATTATCTCTTGACAGCTCTAATCTCTTGAAGGGAAAAAATGCAGATACTAAAAACAGAGTTAGGTGACAACTACTTCTGATCTGGGATTCAGGTAAGCCTTTAAAAGATGGTTTCTCTTTTTCTTCCTTCTTTTCATTCACTAACCTTGGCTTCTTGTGGTTTCAGGAAGACAATAGATCTATAGCTCTTGCTGAATTTCTGTCTTTAAGTGGCCAGTTCTCCATCAACAGTACCTGGAAATTTGTCGGTTTATTCTTACAGGAATGAACAAGGAGATCCTTCTGCAACACTGCAGCCAATAAGCCTGAAATTCCTTTTCTCTTGTAGGTATATAGAATTGATAAGACTTATATATTTCATTCAACTCTCCTTCTTTCTTACCTATGTGTTGATTTTAATGCAGTAAGACAGCTCAATCAGGGATGCATTGTGTTCTAATGCTTGTCAATAAGGGAGTAGGGTAGTATCTAAATTTGCTTCTCTTTATTGCTTAAACCCAGTCATGTACAGGCTCGCTGGAAGATAATGTCTGTATTCACATTTCTGTTGTCCTCTAAAATTAAAAAAAAATTGATTTGAAAATAGACTATTTTGTATAAATTCCCAAATTTATGTAGAAGATTTCAAGGAGCATCCAATTTTATATTGTATTATGGAATAGAAATACAGTGGGACAAGCTGAGCCTACGCAATTATACAACACAAAAATTGCTTGTAGAATTGTCTCCTCTTGGTGATCTGTTGTAGCAATTTGCTACACATTTACTCCTTGTCCACTCTTTGTCCATCTTAGGTTTGGTCCCTTTCAGGATACCGCCACTGTACCCTGAAGCATGCTTTGGATCTTACTATAAGATAAACAAGTAGCTAAATATTGGTTTACCCAGGCCTACATTCTAGTTTATAATAGTTGTTGCCTTAGAGCAATAAATGAATGGATAACGTATGACCATGGATTATATATATGAAGACACATTAATATAATGTCCATTAAGAAATGTTATTATTTATTAGTACATTGCCTTTCAGGAAACTGATGTTTATTTCTTTTATCCTCATTTACAGAAACCTTGCCCAGTAAAGTGTTGTATTTTACAGAGTAAATGTATTTCAAGCCTGCACAGGAAGAGCTTTAATTTAAGTGGCAATACCATTTTTCATTATTTTATACAATATTTCTTTTTTATTCTGTAGACAATACTGAGCCAAATAGATTGAATGAATTCACCCTGGGTGAACACTACAGAGTTGTTCAAACAGCACTAAGTATGATAAAATACAATTTACTGTCCTCCATACACACACAGTTCAGACTTCTTTGATTTTTAAGTTTTTTAGACTTATCATTTAATAAATAAAAATAGATTAACACATCTGTTGTTTGTTTTATGAAAATGTCAGTGTCTACTTTGACAGAAAATTGAATACCTTTAAGTATATTGGCAATATCTGCTTTCAAGGCAATTGAGAAACTGTGATTCAAAGAACCTAATTCCTAACACTTGATGTGGTCAACAGTGAGAAATCCATTAGGTTCTGTTTTGAAGAAAATGTCGCTTAGATTTACATATGTTTTAACAAATCTTATCAAAGAAGACACTGCTACAAAAACTGAAAAGATTTATAATGACTGAGGAGGAAACAAAAAACCGTAAAACCCTTAGTCAAATGCGCTGCCATTTTAGTAGCTTGAATTAATATATTGAATCATGACACAATCTACAATGCACTGATGCCTTTAGTTACTAACCTCAGATGAGCAAGGAATTCTCTGCTGTTGCCAAGTAGTGAGAATCTAGATGGCATAGTTCATCTTCTATTCAATAAAAATTTAGTAGGGGTCTGGAAAGGAGTATGAAGAAGTTAAATGGAGAAACAGAATAGGAAGATAGAGAGAGAAAAAGGGAGGAAACATAGTCTGCAGAACAGATAAAGATAGAGCATTCCATTGTGCCTGGCTTGGTCTTTGATTTTCTGTGTCAAACACAAAGTACATTCCTGTTGCAAGAATGCCCTTTTGAAGTAACTCTAGAAACAAATCACTATCTGGGCTAAAAAGTAAGTATTGATGGAACTCCAGTTTAGTGAATAAAAAGTATAGGTTACAGCAACTACAAAAAGAATGATCTTAATAAAAAAACCCATTAAATTTCTGTCTGTGTTCCAGCTTTTGTGCATTTTAAATGACACAAAACCATATATGAATAATAGCCTTGTGATACTTCTCCAGTATTTCTGTGCTTCCCTGAACAGTGGTTCTGATACTGTAACTGCTCCTCCTTAGTCTTGTTTTGGGGAGGAAGATGCTAAGCACATTCATGCATAGCTGTATAGGAAAGGAAAATAGTGCGTTTTCATTCAGATACCGTATTTTCTGTTTGATAAACAGGTGTCTAGTTTTAATACCTCATAGTATCTGCTTTCTGATCAAAATGTTTTGTCACAATTTCTTTCTGCTGTTGAATTTTTGAAAGCTGCAAACTTTCAAACTGACAATTCAAGTTAGGCTGTTCATTTTATTTCAATATTATTTGAATAGGAATTACAGTAAATGGATATAAATAAGCAGCAAAAAAGTTCAAAATTGTCTTCACTGTTTCAGACTTGAAAGGGGCCGTTCTGTAGTCACAAGGGTGATGGCTGTAAAAATAGGAACAATGCAAAATATAATTTTAAATTCTTATAGAACTGAAGTCTGTGAAGAATTTAGGGGTCACCTCTATGCAAGGTACTATGCAATAATGCTCCTATTAGCCATTTAATACTTCCCCTTTGGAAAAGTCCAAGCAATCTAACTATTGTCACCTCTGTCTATACAGATTTGCTGACATTCACCATGACTGTGAGACACAGCAAGGATTAGGCTGGAATATCTGACTGTACTGTGCTGCTAGAATGTTGCCAGCTGAGTGCTGAAAAAGGTACTGAGCTATTTACCAGGATGACAACACTACATATTCTGTGTAAAATAATGCTGCTCTTGGTGTTGATGATTAGACTCCCACTGACTTAAATAAGGCTATATTTTGCTTCTCCTACACTTCGTTTTCAATTAGAGTCTGGTTGGAGAGCTTTTAACGTGGCTAACAATTAAGGCCTTATGGGGGCTATGGAGACATTCAAAGCAGCTTTTTCTGTTGGCCTCTTCAAAGTTTTATAGGGCTATGCTTCTTTACCATTATAAACTCCTCTGAATCTTTCCTGGGAAGAGGGAAAGAAAGGCAGAGGGGTGGGAGGAGAGAGAGTAAGGCACTAGGCTTAGCTTTATTTATCTGTTTTTTTTTCTCTTTAAACTTCTTCTCTTAAACTACCTGGGTGGTGGTGAGTCACAATTCTGTACATAGTTTTTCTTTTTTGAAAAGGCTGTTTTTTAAAAGATGAACTTCCTGCAGCTTTTGGGTCATGTGTAGGAAAGTTTATTTCCTCTGGTATCCTTGGAGCATGTACAACATCAGTAGTCATGCAGTCCTTCTGAACCATTTGAGGCTGTGTTTTTTTATTATCTAAAAATAGTGACATCTTCAAGTGACCATTTTTCTTGAATTACTGTTAGATGTTTAATGTCATTCCCTGTTTTTCTCCAAACAGCAGGACAATCTGTGGCCTAGCAGCAGTCAACATGGCCTGTCTCCAGGAAGCAGCAGTAGCAGAAGAGACTGCAATTTTAAACTTGTTCACTTGGTGTTCCATGAATCTGCAAATTTCTCCTCCTCCCTTTCGTGTTAATGCAATTTTTCTTGTCTCTCTGGGGCTTTCAGAAGGAACCTGTACACAAGCTTTCCTTTGGTGCAGAGAGGAGTTGATTAATGGGAAGGAAGATTTTCTTCTCCAAGACTGAAGCCTTTTGCTAGGTAAACCCAGAAAAGCTCATAAATGAGCAAGAAAAAGCTCATTTGTAGATGATTTGAAACTTGTGCAGGGAAGAGAGGTTAAATTTCATGTCTAAGTGCGTAAATAACTTACAACAACTTCAGTGCGATCTTAGGTTAGTTCTTAGTCTGTATTAAGCTCAATGAATAGGGCTGTAAAGGTGTCATAAACCCAATTACAACTAAATTCCAGAAAGATCTCTGCAGTAAACACTCATTCAAACAAACACTCGTTTACTGCAGTTTACACTGCAGTAAACACTTGTTTCAAACAGTGTACGGCTAGTAAATTTGTCTTTTTCACTTATTTTTATGCAATCTCTCTACCATAATGCCCTGCACCAAGTAAATAAAATGCTGACCTCCCAAACCAGGTCATTCTTCAAAATTTCCCACCTTGCGTTTTTTGTTAAATACTTCCCACTTGTAAAAACGTCACAGCATAAGATGAAAAGATTTTTTAAAATCTAAATATCTAGTCTATACAATTTGTTTTTAGTGAGCAGGATTTTCACGTTTATTTGGGGTTTTTTGGGTTCCACAGCCCATTCCCCCAGCCCCCGGAGGAAGAATCAGTAGGTTGTATTGTTGTTATTTTCAAATTGGTTTTGCTGATAAATATTAAATTATTCTTCCTCTCTTGCTTTTTTGCAGACCTGTCAGAGATTAAACAGATATACAGGAGATGGCAGAAGCAGCACACAAAATTTGGATAGTGTGCTTGACACCCTTTAAAACACTTGGTGGAGCAGATGAGAGTTTAAAGAGAGCACCCTATTTAGTGTCAGAGACAGATGCTGGAGAACTTTGGAAATAGGAAATAGAGGAATTAATTAGGAAACTTGGCCTAAAGAAAAGGAATTCTAACTCTTAGTTGAGCAAAATTCCCCATGGAAATCAAAGTTTGTGTTGTAGTACGCACAAAGATTCAATATTAACATGTAAAAAAGTCCTTATATGTCATCTCTCTCTCTAAACTTAATTGTAACAATCTTTTTTAGAACAATGAGACTTTGAACACAACAACAATGGCAAACAAATATCTTGCTTCTTTTGAAGAAATTAAGCTGGCATTGCAGTTGTACCTTAGTTTGATATTTTGTTCCCATGCTGCATAGTCCTGAAATTAATACTCTTCCTTTCATTTGAAAAATGCACAGAATACCTCTGGGAATGTGGTGGTCAATGGAAATTTCCCAATATTAAACATTACAAGCATTTTCTCAAATAGTGACAGAATACTTTGTAGCAGAGAAGACAGTTAGGGTAAAGAAATCCATGGGTTTTGATATATAATGAACTAAAAGCCCTATGTAAACAAAGCAAGCATCTAAGGGTATACAGGGTATATTGGAGATGATCAGAAGCTTGTAGAAAGAGGAAAGAGGGAAGTTCAGGCAGAGTCCATGGCAATGTTCTAAGTAGATAAGTGATGGCAGTTAAGGATAATAAAGCCACATTCAAACCTAATGTATTATGCAAAAAGGATCCAGTGGCAGAAATTCATAGCAGGTTAACGGCCATAGCAAAAAAAAGGAATATTTTAAAGTCATTTATGTATCGGTAGTTTTATTGCAAGTTAAAAGTTTGTGTAAAAGCACTACATATTACCAACACTTTTACCTGGCTAACTTAGATCTCCTCCAAGACTTTTGGTCAATGGAGTTCAACAGTGCATGTGGAAATCTCTTACTTGAGTACCAGAGCCAATACAATTTTATTCAGAAGCAACATTAGTTTCCTTTCTTTCATTGTAATAGAAAGTAGTAAACTTCTCTGACTTTTCTATTATTTTCTAGTATTTATGTTCCTGTTTCATAAAGAAACCAAATTGTCTGTTGATGGATCTGGTGTGTGCTTCCCTTTGTCATCAGTCAGTGATTCAATAACCAGTAAATAAGTTTTGACTGAAAAGTCCTGGTTTCTTTCAAGAAGAATTCCACTATGATTCTGTGATAATGGCTCCTGCAAAACTAGCCAGGTGACTATATTATTATTTCACAGGACAGTGGGTCATCATTGACATCAGCCTTTGAAGCTCCTGTTGAGTTCTGTTGACTCAAATTGATTTCAGAGGCCACACTACTGTGCAAAACTTATTGTCTCTCTTCAAGTTTGCTTTTCCATGCAGACCTTCCAGCACCTTCACTTCTGATCTGAAACCTAGGCTACCCTCCAACTGTCTCTATTCTCTTCTCTTCTGTGTCGTTAGTTGCTTTGGAAGTTAAAGAAAAAAAAAAAATGAAAGAAAGAAAGAAAAGAACTGATCTCTTGATGGACATAACTAGGAAGTTTAGTAGATGGTTAATAGAAAGAAATTTCTTGGTTTTGACACAAGGTATCTATCTTGTGTTAACAGGCTTAACTTGGTGTTTGGTTTCTTGAACTGAAAGCTGTTTAAAGGTAATTATGCTATTCTTGCAAAATACTTACAAGACTGGGGCACATTGAGGCCAAGTATTTTGACAGGATTCTTTATGATACCTAGGTAATTTTTATATTAGAACTCCTACAGTTGTTTCAAATTTACAATAGATTTAAAGGCAATGAATGAAGTTTAGCCAGAAAAATAGTTCCAGCTGGAACTAGATGATCATTAAGGCCACTTTCAACCAAAACTATTCTATGATTCTTCAGCTCTACCCCTATTTTTCAGAAAATATAGAAATTGAAGACCTGTCAGGTGATAATTCTTTTGTATGATGAGATTATATCTACTCAAGGATATCACATACATTTAAATTTTGGGATTGCTTCCACTGCTGCCTTAGTTTCCACCACAGCTTTTACTTCCTTGCATTACTTGTCACAACATCCTTTCCTGTTTATTGCTCTGTTATCTGGTTCCTCCAGTTGCTCTGTTCATCAAACCAGTCTCAAATAATGCTATTTATTAAATATTTGATTAAACACTGTGTAATGAAAACCACAGGCTTTCAATAAAATTAATGGTATGATGATTGACTTAAATCTTTTGGTAGAAAGGATTTAATAGAAAATAAATTATTTTCGTAAAGAGAATCACATAAACCAGGAAACTAGTTTATGCTAAACATCTAGTGAAAAAGCAGTACCTGCAAGACAGCTAACAAAGAAATATAGAATTTGTTAGATAAGACAGGGAGAAATTCAACAATGACTCAGGTCTAAAGGAGAGGATGGCTCTGAATTCCCACTTGGGCATAGGTGAGTCTCTCCTGAAACATGCTTTGTGAAGTTTTGGTACAAATCTCTTTGTTACTATGGGAGTTGAAGGCTATAGATATCCATTCTTCTTTACCACACCCTTTTTTCCTTCTGTCTCATGCCATTTCAGATGTCTTGACCATAGTATGCTGCTAGCTTTCTTCTTCCTCAGGCCAACACCAAATTCAGCAACATCCCCCTTAGCATAACTTCATCTTTTGTTCTTTTATTCTTTATCTGTTTGCTCTTCTCCATCTCAAATCAGCCAAGGGGGAACACACCACAGAGAGAGAGCTCAACAAGCTGCCCCCAGCAGGAACTCACTTTGACTGGCCCCAACAGAAACTCTCTTCCCCAGGAACTGTCTTCAAATCGATCAGCTCCTTGTTGCTTCTCTCAAACCAGTCGGTTCTCGGTCAATATAGCTCTAGCCTCACCCACCACCCCAATCACTATTACCTGGGGGAAGGCAGGGCCTCACACAGATGGGCCAGGCTCTGCCTCTGGGGCCTTGGGGAATCACTTGGGGAACAAAACATGTTGCTGGATTGTGACTCATCCATAGGTCAATTCCAACTCAGGGCCCACAGGCCAGGCCCCAGCACTTCACATAGAGAGGGTTAGTTTACATTTAAAATTACTAGTAGATTAACACCTACTTGGTTTTACTAGGTTTTGCTAGTTAGTAAAATACAAGGTACAGGAAACAAGACATATTGCTAGTTCAGATCTATCATCTTCCATTTGCATGGCAAACTCTACAATGAATCCTAAAGAATCCAAATAATTAGTGTATTAGTGTATATACATAGTTTCTAAAAAAAAAAAAAAAAGTTTGTTTCTTCCAGTGGCTAGCATGCTAAACTCTTCTGTCTGAAATGTGGCACCACAAAAAAGACTAGGAGGGAGACCATGGGCACATTCTGTTGACTATGGACTGCTAATAACCAATGCTCTTTCTGACTGCTGAGGCAAATGGGAGCTTCCTCTATTTTCCTTCAGGATAAAATCTAGGCTGCTGGGGGCTGAAGTTACTCTGGTTTCCACATCCTCCCCCACAAAGTACTACAAAAATAAGTTATATCTCCCATATTAATTGAGTTCTCTCAGAAGATTTTTGTCAGTTCAGATGTGATTTATCCAGATTTATCATGACAGAAATGGACCTCTGATAGTAAATGCACTTACATCAAACCCACCAAATTCTCATGACACATCAGCATGGAATTGCATCTGGAGAAAGAATAGACACCTCAAACCAGATGTCACCTAGATTGAAGGAGATACTAGTAACAAAAAAATAACAAAATGTGAACCTTTTGCTCTAATGTTCCTCAATCAATGGCACCTGACTCAGTATTTTGTCGGTATGCAGCCCTGATGTCCTTGAGCTCTCTTTGACAATGCATTACATTCATGCAACCCCAGAGAGATTCATGTACATGTACAAATGAGGTCAAACTGGACTATTACTTTGCCAAAGCACAGGGTAAGATGTAGCTGTCAACACAGCCATCTTACTAGTCTTTATTTTTTACATTTTACTAGCTTTATTTCTCCTGAATGCAGTTTGGTTGTCCCAGAAACTGGCCCTGGCTGCCTGTGAATCTCCATTGCTAGACATCACTGTGGTCATGTTCAACACTGGGCCCTTCCTCAGCATGGAAAGTCTTGAACCATAGTTTTACAAGGCAGTAGAGCACAGCCCTCACTGGTGCTAGGTACTAGCTCTGAAATAAGGATAATGAAAAATTCAACATGAATTTTACCATGCACTTTGGATTTGGGGCAGGAAAGCAAAAAATAACCCATGATTTTTTCTTTCAGGAGGACAGAAGGGCATATCTATTGTTAAATGCTTGGATTTGATGCATAAGCAGGCCATATATGTACCAAAATAGCATGCAGGTTTAAAATCCTCACCTGCATGCACAGTTTTCTTGCACTTGCTAGGATTTGAATGTTCTGTTTTCTCTTTGATTTAAACGACTTTAGTGAATACTTTAATGACATAAATAACAGTTAGATAATAAATCTATTAAAAATCAGTCAGAATCATGCTCCTTCTTTCTATCTGCACATTTTTAATCTTCTCTTTTGTGTGTCCATAACAGCACATTAAAACTTTACTCTGAGGAACATCATAAGGACAGAAGAAATGGTAGCAAAAATAGAATTAAAGTACTTCTGCAAATCTGAACTAAGCTCAAACTTCAATTACATAGCACATGCAATATTTATTTAATAAATTTGACGTATTAGTAGACTTCTTCCACCGTATCATTATTAAGAATTACAGAATAAATTACTGACAAAATGAAGCTCTGATAACTAATTTTTAATTACTCTATGTGACCATTGTCTAATACAAAAGGTTCGGAGCTAATTTGTGTGTGCTTAGATATTCAAGAGGAATCAACAACTAACTCAATGCATTTGAATTTTATTATGTAGCTTAAATACCTTCACGAAAAATCCTTTGCCTGTGGGGATAATAACTGACATGTATTTTTTGATTAACTAACATAAACACAATGGAATTTTAGCTGCAGAAAAGATAATGCAACTCACTTGAGCTTGAAAGAATAAAATTATCATCAACATAAAGCTGCATCATTTCCCCTCACTGTAGTCTCTCATGTGGTTCCACCTGCTGCTTTCCTTTGTTTTTTAAAAAAATTATTCTTTAAAATAGACTACTTCTAGCCAGCTGTAATATTTGAAACCAGCACTAATAAGACACTAGATGTTTAAGTTTCCATATGTGAAGATGTTTTTCTTAATATTGAGGTTATGACAGCATACTACTTGTCCTAGTACATTAACAACCACTGGTAACAAATAATGAACACTTCCCATTCAGAACCTAATTTATACACAAAACATAATAAATTGCAAGAAATGATAGTGTAAGATCAAATAGCCCTAACATTACATTCTTCCTTTTTACTTAATTATAGCCTAAGTGATGCATTTCAGCTCCTTCTGTGATCAACAGAAAGAAAAGATTATCTGAGAGGTGTTCATTGTATGTGAAATGAGTCATCTTCTGGAAGTGTCTTTGTGGTGGTGTAGCTTAGATTTGCAGTTTAACTTTTAGATGTCTGCAATGAGTTGAAATGAATCATGCTCACTAAACAGGCTGTGTACATGAAATCCCAAGGGATTTCAGTGACAAGACCTTGTCTTAGTCTACTCAAATATAGGCTCAGTCTACTCAAACATAGACTAAATTTCACATGGCTGTTGCATTGTAATTAGCATCAGAGATGTTCAAAGGCCAGACTGAGGTCTCAAAGGGACTTGAGCATGAGTGCCTCACCTGAATGCCAAATAGGCTTGAATAGGGTAAGCCTTTACCTGTGGCAAAGTGCAGTCAACAGGGAAGCACACCTGAACATACTTGCTTTCAGTGTCAAGGGACCTGAGCACATTGTTCAAGAGGAACGTAAGCACCTGCAACCACTGTGGCAATGAAGTGGCATTTCTCCAAGCTAGTGAAGAAAGGCTGCCACCTAAATCCTGCTAATACAGAACAGACACCCAACCTGGGCCTTACATCCCCAGGGCAACAGCTGGCCACTGGGACCAGCACTTACCACCTGAACAAGAGCTGGGCTTGCTGCTGCACACTAATGAAAAATTGATACTACTGACTGGACCTGCATTGGTTTCTCTTGACGTAGCATGTCTGCTTCAAGCTTGCCTTTGATTTCACTTCTATGGATATTTTAATAGCTTTAAATCTGATAAGACTGAATTGCCTTTTTTACTGCCTTATGTTTTCCCCTGTATTTGAGGATAAACCAGACTTTAACATGAAGTGCAGGAAAATATTTTTTAAAGTAAAAAGAAAAATATTATCCATCTTGACCTTAATCTAAACATCTGAATGCATAAGAATCAGGAAATAATGCACCATTTGAATTTGAATATTATACCTATTAGTTCTTGGCAGCTCAGTTACCATGAGGTCTGTAATTAACACCTCCTCTCCTTCAATAAAATGGGACTCTGCTGACTTCTTTCATCAGCAGGTTTGTATGCTTGTTATTTGGCGCTTGCTATTTTGTGTCACCACAGAATGAAAAGTTCTCAGAGCATGGCTTCTCCCACACCTATTGGTAGAAATGAACATTAAATATATTGAAAAACAGCTTCCTTTTCCATTTTTTTAGCTGTCCAAAACAGTCAAAATGATTAAATTTAAGCTAGTTCAGACAGTTATTTCTGAGGGTAGTAGGTCTTTTTTTCAGAGAGAAAACCTACCGAAATTAGTGAGCCTATTATAAAGAGCTCCTCCAGCTTTGGGGTGCATAATCTGACTCTCTGCATGTCTCTAACATTCCTAATAAATTCAATAAAAATCCATCAATATTTATCCACTTTGAGTACATGTAATTAAAAATATAACTTCCCCCTTTATATGAATCTTGGAACTAAAAAAGCTGAATAAGTAAGTCAAAGGAGCTCTTAATAAGTTTAGACTACCCTCTCTAACAATATTACAAGGTTGTACCAGGTAAGCCTTTTAGATTTTTACTGTCCGTTTCTACCATCATAGTCACAAGGAGGACAATAGATACCTTCATGAAAAAATCCTCTTAGTTACATACATAAATGGCATCTTTTCTCATTGTGCTTATCTCTGCTGGAAATGGATGGTTGATACCTGCTGACCATACACGTAACTCTGATGGTGCTTCTTGATTTTCCACAACTTCATCTTTAATTCTGCTTTATTCAGCTGTAGCCATTCTGATGACAGCAGAGCTCTGTTCTTAACTGAGCATGGGGATGCAGAGACAACCCTGGCATGCATACTGCAACAGCTCTGGGTGCTGCACATCAACCCATTCCTCTTTGCAGTGATCTCATTGTCAAGTGTACAGTTTTGGCCCAAGCTGCAAAGATAAAGAGGGCAAAGCTGAGCACGGGTGGTTGTCAGGCTGCATAGAAATATTTTGTTCTTTACACCAAGATCTGTGTCAAAGTTGCTACACCGCTTTTATAGGTTCCTTATAAACAGGATTTTCTTCTGCTGATCTGTATAAAGTCACCAATTTGTGGGTGGAGGCTCAAAGAGAGGTTTGTATTTCCGTTGTTGTTGCTGTGAATTTTAAATAGGAACAGAACATTGATGCAGAAATGGCTGTTTACATGTATATTTTTCATACATATAGGAACATATATATTCTCTAAAAGATCCATCATCTTGGCTGCATCTTGAATTTAAAAAACACTTATAGATCTTTTGTCTGGATGTGGTGTAACTGTCTGATATTCAGCCAATGTAAAGGCAATGCTGAGATAAATGACATAAATAGGCACATACTCTGTACAGTCTCTGATAAGAATTGTGCCTTTGAATAGGCTTAAAGAGGAGGGTAGAAAGCATGGAAGCAGCCAAAACATTTTACTTCAGAATCACAGAATGACAGAGGTTGGAAGGGACCTCTGGAGACCATCTAGTCCAACCCCCCTGACAGAGCAGATTCACCTAGAGGAGTTTGCACAGGATGGTGTCCAGGCAGGTTTTGAATATCTCCAGAGGAGACTCCACAACCTCTCTGGGCAGCTGGTCACCCTCAAAGTAAAGTTCCTCCTCATGTTTAGAGGAACTCCCTATATACAAGTTTGTGCCTGCTCTTCTCCTAGGGGAATGTTTAGGAAACTTGCAGGACCCAGTACAACCTTGAGTTGTGGGCCCCAAGCTGGAGTTGACCTGTGAATGAGTCACAATCCAACAGAATGTTTTGTTTCTTCCAGAGGAAGAACCTGGCCCACCTGTGTTTCTGTGGCTCTGCCCTCACCCAGGTGGTTGTGCTTGGGATGGTGAGTGAGGCCAGGACTATATCAACCAGGAGCTGAACAGTCAGAGGAGCTTCCTGTTGCATCTTGCTGAGCTCTCTTGGTGACGTCCTTCCATGTGAAGGGCCACTGAGGGAGCCATCTCTGTCCATTATGTCCCGCAGGCAATACTAGCACCACAGTGGGCAGTGGAGGAGCTGGGACCACAGGAACCTATGGCTGGATTGTTTGAAAGAAGACTGTTGAGGGGATGTTGCTGAGTTCAGTGTTGGCCTATGTGATCAGGCAACTGATGGGAGCATAAAATGATGATGGCTGAACCAACACAATTACTTTTGTGAAAGGACATGTGCAGAGCAGATGCATCTGTGGTGGTACAGACCACCCCCTCCCTAGCCTGCTCTGTGAGGCTAACTCCCAGTCCATGCTGTGAGGCTGACTCCTGGGCCACTTTGTGAAAATAGTACCAGCCGCTGTACCATTGTTTAGTTTGTCAGTGTAGGAGGCTGGGAAAGCTGGGTTCTGACTCTGTCAAGTGAAGTGGCAAAGCAAACTAAGTCCCATACCTCCTGGACGTGGGGTCAGTAAGCTGGAGCGGTTAGACACCCCATAACCATATCTATAACTCCCAAATACCTTGGAAAGTTGCCAGTGAAAGACCACAGCCCCATGGGGAAGACCCAAGCTAACCTGACAAGATGAATGGTCACAGTGGAAAAGTACCAGCTGTAGTACTGACCAAAGTCAACCATCTTACAATCCTTTGAGTACTGATCCTAAGAGTGAGGCCCTTTGGAGCTCTCTAGGATGTCAGCAGGCTGAGTCTCAGTATCTACCTCTAAGCTGGGACACCTCTCAGGCTCGACTCTGACCATCCACTGGTAAAGCTGACAAAGGGAATCACCATCCATCTGCAAAGATGGGAAGACAGTCCACTTGTAATAAGCCACCAAAGGGAGACATGAGTATTTGTGATCTCTAAGATTTTTGTGAAAATCCTGGAGATCTTGGGGTGCCCAAATCTACATCTGCAGAAAGGCAGCATCTTAATCATAGGTGTGCATCTGTATATATCTCTCTGTGTGTGTGTAGCATTTGTTTTTGCTTAGCAAGTTTTCTGAAATCTCATATGAATCACTATATTTACTGTAACCAAGTATTGATTTCAACTGATTAAGCATTGTTATTCTATAAGTTACCCTAACAGTGTTAATATACTTTAATTGCTGCTATCTCTTTAAATTGCTGCTACCTCAAGCTTACATGAGAAACACAGTACTACATTAAGCACCACACTAAAGTCCCAATACCCTAGTTATCTTAGGTGTAAACCATTGACTAGGTCTGGGACTATAGGTAGATTTAGCCTTATTCTCCAAAAATGTTTGAAGGGCAAGGAATTCTATTCTGAACCTCTTGACCGAACAGGAGGGCATTCCCTGTCCCTCTCCCTCTATATCCTTAGTCACAAACAATTGACCAGTTCTAGGACTAAGGGTGAATCTAACCTTACTCTCTGAAGGAGTTCAGAGGGAAAGGGGGTCCATTCTGAATCTTCTGAATGGGAGGATTTCCTTTACCTCCAATACTCCCAGTCTCCCTGATATTCTTAGTCATAAACTGCTGACTGGGTTTAAGATTGGACCTAGCTGTACCTCAAAGTTTAGAGCAAGGGGGTCCATTTTGAAATCCTAATAACACAACAGGAGGGCCACCCTTAACCCTTCTATTCCCAATCCCCATGAAAACCACCCTAGCCCAACTTCAAGTCATTTTCAATGTGTTTATACACGTACATATGTACTTACTCCAGTATTGTAATCTAATTGTTTTAATCAATTTGTTTTATAGTAAGTAAAGTAGTGAGCTTGCCATCAAATTGAACCTTGATTAACCTTTGGTGATTTTATACTAAATTTTATCAAATTCACTAGGTTTTGTCAGATCATTAATCTACTTCAGTAAATTGTATTGCTGCCTTTTACTAGGTGAGGTGCACATCATTCATTCTGCAGCAGAGCCCTAAACTAGGATTCCATAACAAGTGATTTAAGTGATCTAAAGGGGAACCTCTTATAGCTCCTGTGACAGCATCACTGACTTTATTACTGTAAGCCTCTAATTTTATCTTTTTCTTCTTATTTGTTGCTTTGTAAGTCATTTAGTTTAGTCCTGTTGTTCCTCACAAATCAATAGGGTTTTTTTATTTGCTAGTGGTCTTTGATCCATTGGTCAGAGGTGCATGATTAGAGAAAGAATGTTGAAGTACTATGCATGGATAAAGGGATCTTTTTACCTAGAAAATCCTTGCAGCTTCTGGTTGTTTAAGGGTATTTTATGTTGGAAATAGCAATGGTTTTAGTGCTCAGCAATGGGCCCATCTTCCATTTATTTCCTTGCTGGAATGTCATTATAATCTGTCTTCCCTAATATGCCCCATCAGTTAGTTCTGTTTTATTTTATATTGTGCAGGAAAAAGATGATTTTTTTAGCTATAAATCTGCTAACTCAACATCTTACTAGTTGTCCCTAAGATATTGTGAGAAATAATAAACTATTCATCTCTATTTGTTTCCTCCAAATCACTGCTGTTTCTGATCTTCTGGATCTTTATCATAATCTTCTTATCACATTTACCCAATTAGTTTGGCTTTTTTTTAGTAACTCTTCAAGCTCTCTCACACCTTCAAACTTATTGTTACACTTTTGATTCATTTTGTTGATAAAGACGGCCAGGATTGTACTGAATCTTTAAGATATGTGTTAAACATCACAAACTGAAAGAAAATAATGAAATTTCAGATTTGTCCTCAGTTCTTAATAGTTCTAAAAGTCAACTTGACTGGTTTTAATATGTATTGAGGACATGACCTTCCTCCACTCAACCTCTAAAATATCAGTTTCTGATTATTTCTATTCTGCATTGTTGTACATAGGAGTTATGAAATGATATTCTACTTTGTTTTCTTTTTTTGTTTGTTTCTACTGGCATCTTTAATCATCACTTGCTTAGATGCTTCTCCCAGCTGAAAGCTGAGGATGATGTTTTCTGGTGCTTCAGAATGAGATTGTGTTTATTGCTGTACTTTGAGAAATAGTCACAGTATGTTATGAAGGACTCTACTTAGTTAATAGCAAAATTCAGATTTCAATCCCTAGATTTCACAATTCTGGGAAATAACATTTGAGCCTTGTTTGAAATGATTTAATTATATGACTTCTTTGCTATCTTTTCAAACCCTCAAGTTGTCCATTCAAATGAATTTCAAAGTGAACTGCTTCTATTTTCTTGTAACATAGGTCCATCACATATTATAGACCAAAAGCTAGTATGTGCTAAATTTCCTCTTTTTTCTTTTCTTTTTTTTTTTTAAATAACTCTCATCTCTTTCTTTCTTATTATAATGTATAAAATTGTAACTATTTTCTTTGGCTTTGTATGCAACCGTCAGACTTCCTGCCAAGCTCTGAAATGATTTCACAATGCATGCAGAAGAAATAAATGCCTGAAGCAAGTCTTTTGGGTGGCTTTCTTTTCCTCTCACATGGTTACAAAGAACTATACAATAACCAATGGACAGAAATTATCCCTTGTATTATATTTAGCAGCATATTTTTTAGTAATGACTATTAAACCTATCTGCATATTTTCTTCATTTTAATAAACTCTTTTAAGGTGTATACAGTATGTGGCACAACTGATAATTACAAATTTGTAGTGAACTTTAATAGTTGCAGTTCAGTTCCTTAATTTTCAGAATGCTGTACTCACAATCTCCTGCAGGTACAGCATGCCAGTATAGCTTCATTTATGCACTGTAATGGTTCAGATGAGATGAACTAAATAGTGAAGATAGATATTGCAGGTAAACCTGAACATGTTGATGTTAAATCAAATCTGATCGGCCTGTATGAAGTGTTGGGGCCTGGGCTGTGGGCTCTGAGTCGGAGCTGACCTGTGGATAAGTCACAACCCAACAGTATGTTTTGTTGCCAAGTGGTTTCAGGCCCCAGAGACAGAACCTGGCCCAGCTGTGTGAGGCTGGTGGTCAGGGTTGGGGTGGTGAGTGAGGTCAGAACTTTATCAACCAGGAACTGACCAATTTGAAGAGAGTTTTTGTGAAAGTGAGTTCCTGTTGGGACCAACCAGAGGAGCTTCCTTTTGGAGGCAGCTTGCTGAGCTCTCTCAGTGGTCTGTTCCCCCTTGGATTGTCTGAAGAAAGAAGAGGAGAGAGAGCTAGCAGCACAAAATTAGTGTAGTTGGCAGGATTGTTTGAAGAAGAAGAGAGCTAGCAGTGTACTATATTAAAATTTTAAATTCCAAGACTTGTATCCTGTCTGGCTAGAAAGATAGGAAGTTTCTTTTGGAGAAACTAAAAGGATATAGTCTAGGTCATGTCAAAGTTGTCAGAAAAATTATTTGTGTCCATATCATAACAAAGATGAAGATTTACTTATTCTCAGTGATAAGCTGTCAACTCAAACCCTGAGCCAGGCAGATGGAGAACTTTTCAAGGGTCTGCCTTAAGCCTTCTCTGCTCACATAACAGAGCCCCTTGAGAGATGCAAAGGCTTTCCTAATGTCAGTCATTTCAAAACTCAGTTGAAATAACTATTCATTTCAGTCATGAATGAATAGAAGTCACCTTACCTTTCCCAGTATAAGCAGGTTCTGCAAGAAGAGATGATGAGCAAAGCACTGTTGTTCTGCCTACGGTTTCTAAGAAAGAGGAGGAACATAGAGAAAATGGGGAGCTGTAGCATTGGTAGCTCTGAGTCGTAGTTAAGTGGGGTGCCTTCTGCTAGACTACCTCTTCAAATCAAAAATTCTTCCATTTAATATTCCTTGACAGTAGCTGTCTGCTGGACGTCGGTCTTAGCTTGCTTGGAAGTATTTGTGATTGTGAGACTGGAGTAACTTGGGATTCATGTGGCAGTTTTTGCTAGGTTAGGCCCCTATGGCTTTCTTTTTTTGGCTAAATGCTGTCTACATTGATAACAGCTTCCACTGGACGAAGTTCATAGTACGAAGTTGATTTCTCTATACCTAAGTGATACTGAGACCAGGACACAGTGTTTCCTTTAGTAAAATTTTGTCTAGGTGATAAAACTATGTAGATAAAATGAAATACCAATTTCCACTTTGCCTCAGCCCTAGTTCCCAGAGGGACCTATTTATCTAGTTGCTGTAACAGGATCAAAGGCTGCCCCTGTGTACATCCAGTCTACTGCAGGAGCAGAGTTCAGAAGCTGGTGTGTGGAGAAGACTGGAATTAGTCAAGATTTCAGGAGATGTCTTTCTGGGCCATTTACTGACCAGTTACCCCAAACTGCTCAAAACATCCTCTGACTCTCTCAGCCCTCTCTTTGCCCACTCACATACAGTGCCCCTTCTTCCTCCAGTCCTGTTATTTTCTCAAAACAAATTAATAAAAGCTGTAGATTTAGGCATTTTCAGACTAGAAAGTGGCTTTGCAGGATATCAGACAACACTTAACTTTAACCATCCTTTATATGATTTACAAATAATTTTTAAATAATATTTAAGTTTTTGTTTGTTTTCTAAATCCTGGTGTAGGCTTATTATTTTGTACTCAATTCAGAAAAGCCTCATCAAAAATTTAATGTGACTAGAAAAGAAGACAAAAAATATAATAATAATTGAGAAATGCATGCAAAGAAACACTCTTATGGATGAAAACCTTTGTGTTATTTTTTTTGTGTTGAATCAGTAATGAACCTCAAAGTCAATTAAAACTTATTCTAATTGAATTTTCTATGTGATGTGGTTGTCAATAGAATAACAGCATGCAACAGTGGGATGTAGCTATTTTTTTCTTTCGCCTTTATTTTCTTCTCTTTGGCATTTTATAAAACAGGCATTTTTTTCCTAAATACTCAGAACCCATTGATTTTTAAAGGTATCTATGGAATTCTGCCTTGTGAGGTGCAAATGAACAGGGAAAATCA
This sequence comes from Brachypteracias leptosomus, assembly GCA_013401335.1. NCBI lineage: Eukaryota > Metazoa > Chordata > Aves > Coraciiformes > Brachypteraciidae > Brachypteracias > Brachypteracias leptosomus. The sequence goes on from VYZX01018119.1 coordinate 120,687, forward strand.
CAAAATGTGGTAAAAGCCCCTGTGGAGTCCCCTCTAATTAACTGTGCATTCCTAAAGGATCCCCAGGAGTGGAGAAAGGCACTTGTTAAATGAGGCAACAGTTTCTATGGAAATGGAAAATAACCACTCTAAAACTTTCAACATAAAAATAGCTAGGCTGGTTGTATGATTTATGTGGCATTCAGTACATCTTTCCAGATGGAAAACTTGTGACTTTTAACTCTAATAATGACACAAAGAACTGTTAGTCAAATTACTATAATCTATTTGTGCACCTTTATTAGTTTAACTTGTAAAACACAGATGGATCATGCTAGTTAACTCATATATATGGCTGCTTTCAGCTAATAATTTTTAGACATCTTGCTTTTTTTTTTTTTTTTGCATATAGTCTGAATTTATTTGAGTTGTTTTGGGTTATTTTCAGTTTTACTTGTCTATTGATAAATATAAATTTTATTTTAACGACCAGGCTGTTGTGCAAAATGCAACTACACAACCTATTCTGTAACACAGTTGTGAAAATACTCAGGAGACACCTGGTCAACAAGTCCTCCTTCAGATGCCAAAGTGTCCTACCTTACAGTCCTGAGTCCTTTACAAAATTCAGGTCACTGAGCACTTAAAAGCAAGACCCAAATGCAAACCAATCTGAAATCACTGTATGGATTTTACAACAGAGTTTTCACAATAGCAGCAGAAAATCATGTTTGAAGCTCTGCAAGGTATGTTAGGATGAATGGAAACCAATGAGTTGTTAAGCAACAAAACCAGAGCAAATATAAATAAAAAACATTGCATATTCAATTTAAACAGTCCCTTTTCTGTTGAAAGAATAAAATAAAAAGACTTTTAAAATTAATTTAGTTATCTTGGCCTCTCAAAAAAGCAATTAACCATAAAGGCTTGAAGGCTTGAACTGTAGTCTCAATCTGATGGTATTCTTACAGCTCAGGATACCTTTCTAGCTTTGGTGATGCTGGTGACATAACTCCTGCTCCCTTCAATGGGCTGGGACTTTGCTCTGTAAGAGAGAAAAACTAAGTCCTCTGGTCCTGTCAGATGAGTCACTATGGTTTTTTCTATAATGAAAGAAGGTAATTAGAAATACTCTATTCCCACCTTCAAAAAGATATGAATCTAACATCTTGCATCCTTCAGACCAGTAGCCTAGTTGCAGAAATGACACAAAAAAACCAGGCAGCTTGAATTCATCATCACTTTCAAAGCTTCATTCTCTGAAATTATCTCATGTAGTTCTGGCCTCATGGAAATATCAGAAACAATGGGTAGAAACGACAAAACCAAGCTTCCTACTGCTCACTGCTGGCTTGATAACAAAAATGGTGTATTTTTATCACAGTTATTGTTTTGGATTTGCATGGCAAGGTTTTGATAATCATACAAGTAAACATAAATGTTTAATGAGTAGTTATTTAGATGATGAAGCATTTATTTTGTGTCATAATTTTCAGTAGGAGACAATGTACCATGGGAGCAAGGAATTTAATTGACTGCTATTTTATATGAAACTAAATCTTTAGATATTGATCAAAAGTAGATAGAAATAAAAGGATAAAAATGCTCTACAGTATTTGAAAGACTGAAATATGTCACCAGAGTTTGACAGGTCTGAAAATTATTTATTAATTGTGAGTAAAATGACATAAAAGCTGATCTAAAGCTTTTTTAACAGAAAGAGGATGATAATATAATTAATACCAATCATCTAATACTAAAGACCTATCTGTTGAAACCATGTCCTGTCAAACAATTGAATATTAGTGCAATAGTGCTAGTTTGTTTTACTTGGACTTACATAAAAAACTTCATTTTATTTCATGGCTTTTTGATGGACAGACTAAAACAATTTGAAGCTGACAAGATATGTGTTAATTAGGTACTTTGTGTGTTTAAATTATAATTTTAAGGGAAACCTTTTTTTTAATGTTTCTTGGCTAAACATTAGTGAATATTTTTACCAGCAACCTGAGTGTGAATTCTGTCAGTTCACTGCCTCCGTGAACCACACTCATGACCAGTATCTTTTATTCAATATACAATTATCAGATGTAGTCTCTTAGTATTGTTTGACTATTAAACTCTGATAACTAATGTGTGACCTAATTTTTATTAATAGAGAGAACATATCACTTGAGAGCCAGGGCAAGTGTAGGGGGAACAGGAGCCTGAATTCCCCCACCTACAAGTGCAGATTTCAAGGAGATTAGAGCCAGGGCTCAGTCCTGGTCACAGGGGCTGTACTGGTAGCCCCTTTTTGGTCCTCAACCTCTGTATGAGCCCCTCTCTCCCTTTCCTCCTTTAACACAGGCACCATTTCGTGGACAAAAGTAAATTAAGCACTTCTAAATTTAAGGGAATGGGCCATGGATGTTGGACCTGAACTGCAACAGACCTTGCTGGTTGGACCTAGCTGTCTTCCTGAGTGGCTTGTGCTAGTGATCAGTTAAACTTAGTAGCTGAAGGAATTAGATCACCCTCAGACTCTTTGGCTATGTGTGTGCTGCTATATATAATACACAAGAAGCTGTTCTCTGATTCTACAAGCAAATGGCACATCACAGCTAAGCACTCTTCCTCTGCACAGCCAGTTTGTGCATGCAGCAGGGAATACGCTAGCAATTGAGCAGGATGAACAATCACACACCAGTGTTTGAGCTCATGTTCATATCTATCTAATGCTCTTGGCTCTGGATGTTGACTAAACAAAGCACATTAATCTAATTAAAGGCAGCTGAACATCACCTTTAGAGGATCAGTTAAAATCATCATTGACACTCTTTGGAAACAAGTAGGACACTTAAAAAACAATCCATGTCATAACCGTAAATGATGAGTGCTAGCTAGTCTTTTTCTGGCAACAGAAAAGAAGGAAATTAGAAGTGTTCAGAGAGTACAACATTCTGTGTAAAATACATATTTTTTTCTGAAAAAGATGAGACTCAAAAAAATGCACCCATAAAGCAGTTAATCTCTACTCTAAGGCAGCAGATCTAGTCTTACAAGTTTTTGAGGTTAATGGAGTCTGTGATAACAGGCTAAATCATGACTGGGACACAAGCCAAAGCTTATAGATATGTCGAGGAAACCCAGAGTTAGCACTCAGGCAGAGTTAGAACGTGCTGAAAAAGAAAATTGCCCAGTCTTGAGTGAAGCTTGCTCTTTGACACAAGGCCAACACTGACAAAACTACTGCAGTCATTGATCTCTATGAAGAGCTAGAGCACCATGTTCTGTCCGGAATATCATCCAAATGTGACCACTGCAACGATATGCATCAGGTGGGAAGATATCTGAAGCACCCTGGGAGCATGTGCTTCATGGTCAAAGAGGATGACAGCACCATTAGCTCCCAGGAATTCCTCATGGGACAGGCAGTTGTAAGCAAAAAAGAAAATAGTTGCCATGAAATCAAGTGGTGTGTATTAGTTTCAAATTAGGTATATGTACATGCCTGTTATATCAGAAATAGCAGAACCAGTACTAAACAAAGAGACATAGGGATAAGAGGTTTTACGTAAGTTGATTCTTCCAAGTGGATGATCTAAATTGCATATTAGCCACACCTTCTCCCATGCACATATCACATACAGAACTGTTCGCAAAATGCATAATAAAGTGGCTTTATGCTAACAGGTTGAACTCCACCTGTTGCAACGTAAAAGTACCCCTCTCTTGAGTGAAAACTAGGTAAACAGGACATTTTAAGCTTTGAGAAGAAAATGTATCAAACACTCTCACAAGGTAATTCATGTGCTTGCTGTTATCTGTATTTTTGTTTTAGCTAGTTTTTTCCCAATCCTCAAATACCCTGATAACTGAGTGATGACTGTACGCTTAAAACTCATAGCTTAATGGGAAAAGTTCTCTTCACAGAATGTCTAAAGACCTGAATTCATGCTTTTGTGCAAAATGGGAAAGCTATAATTATGATACCAGTAGAAAAGAAGAGACCAATACTGCCTTAAATGGTCAAGGTGTTGACAAATTAGAACTCTCATGAAAAGGTAGTGAATCAAAATAAGAAAGAATTTGAGGAACTATCAATGGAATAGAGAATCTCTCAATGGAGAGTAGATGGGAATTGGAGTAGCTCTATATAGAGGAATATATCTACATAATTATAGATATTTATTCTGAAGCTGTTTTTCGTTTATAGGTGTTGGGCCTTGAGCAGAAAAGGATCCATGGAAGAACAGTGGCATGCATTATATGGGAAACATCCCATAGTAGTGATTCCCTTTGGTCTTCAATTCTGTATCATAGTGGAACTATAGGAATCCACAGCAAATGACATTTTTCCTCTCAGCATTCCTAGAGAACACAAGCATTGTGAACCTTTTTAGAAGTTAATCTAACTCTATTGAATGACTTAGAGAATTTAGGACCATGGCCCACCTTTGACTTGGGCTCATATCATTACAAATGTATTTTTTACTTCTCTATAATGTTACTTTGTTAACCAGAATATGAAAGAGAATTGAGAGTTAATCATAACTTTCCCGAGGCATAAATGAGCTCAAATTTTCACTGAGCAGGTACTAATTCTCAGTGTCCAGGTTTTCCGTAACTGTGAAGGTTTGGAAGGGTGCTATGCCACATTTTGATTGTGAAATGAAAGCTGATATTCCTACACTATATACAATATATATGGATATTCTTCTAAAAACAAAACATACAGAGAAGTTGTGACTGTCACTATCATATGACTGATGACTTCCACTTGGATAAAATATGTATCTATATCTGTACTCATGCTTGTTTATTTGCAGATAGAGTGAGAACTGGTTGAACACCCTGTAGCATATCAATGAAAACTCTTTACTTCTGCAAGCCAGAACTAGCAAGACACACCTTGAGTAGCATGAGAGACTAGTAGGCGAGCAACATGCCTTTTATACATTAATATGCATGGCATGAGTTAACAGTGTGTTGAGGACAGTGTTGATATGTCTTGAAGGTCAAGGCTCTGCTCTGGAGGGAAGTGTTATAATTTGGAAACACAGCTTTGAATAAGGCACTGTAATACAGCCTACTCTTCATCTCATTGTCCTGAAAATGCTTGTTAATCATGTGTGCAATGAACATCCAAGTAATTTGGAGAGCATCATTAAGAAAAAGTAGAGAGAACAAGGCAACCTGTGCCAACATTGCTAGAGCTGGCTCCTTCTTAAACACCTCCTACATATGTGATGCTGTGATAGACAGTACATCTTGCACATTCCACCCCTACCAGTAAGCTTTATCTCAGATTAACAGTTGTTGACAGTAAACTATATAATTTATGAGGGGGGTGAATTATCTCTCACTTCAAATTTCTGCACAAACCTCTACCAAGCAACACAATTTAATCCATATTTTCAGAAAAATCATACCAGTATTTCAGCTCTCCCTGGGATCTTCCATAATATCATTTCTGGGTTTGTAAAAATGGAATGGAGGGTTAATGCAAGAAGCAAGAGCATTCCTTATTTAAATTCAGCCCTGTCCTCTGATTCTGATCTTGAATTAAAGTTCTATTTCTAAAATAACTTGTCAAGGTTTAGGGTCATGGTTGTCCACTAGGAATATAACAGACACTCTCCCTTCCCAAAGGGGAAGAGAAAGGGATTAAAGAAGAGAGACTCAGATTTATGGATTAGAAAAGTAAAACGACTTTGAATAAAAGAATAATAATTAAAATGGAATATATATAAATATATATAAAACCAACATCGCACACACACACACCTGCCCCCCCCCCNTCAGAAAAATCATACCAGTATTTCAGCTCTCCCTGGGATCTTCCATAATATCATTTCTGGGTTTGTAAAAATGGAATGGAGGGTTAATGCAAGAAGCAAGAGCATTCCTTATTTAAATTCAGCCCTGTCCTCTGATTCTGATCTTGAATTAAAGTTCTATTTCTAAAATAACTTGTCAAGGTTTAGGGTCATGGTTGTCCACTAGGAATATAACAGACACTCTCCCTTCCCAAAGGGGAAGAGAAAGGGATTAAAGAAGAGAGACTCAGATTTATGGATTAGAAAAGTAAAACGACTTTGAATAAAAGAATAATAATTAAAATGGAATATATATAAATATATATAAAACCAACATCGCACACACACACACCTGCCCCCCCCCCCATGGCAGTTACATCACCTGTGGAGCAGGCACCGGGGAAGTCCCAGACTGAACTCAGCAGAAGATGGGAACTGGATTCAGCAGCTGTATTCTGGAACTGGATTTAGGAACATATTGATTGGGATCAAAGGCAGAATCCTCAGATGCTGGTCATTGAAGAAGAGAGCTTGACCCTCATGATCCCTCAGCTTTATACTGAATATGACATATATAGAATGAATACCTTGTTGGTCAGTTTAGGGTTCTGGCCGCTCCTCCCCACAGGTGCGGCCTTTCACTTTCTGCATCCCCTGATGTGGTACACAAGATCTAGCAGTGACCTTGGTCTGCACACCAGTGCTTGGTAGTAACTCTAAACATCAAATGGTATCACTGCTACGAGCAGACACTGCCTGTGAAAATCTGCTGTTCACTTCAGAAAGTGCAATTACTTAGAAGAGACTTAACTGAAAAGTAAAATCACTGAACAGAATTAGTTCTGTTCTAACTCAAACTAGAACTTAATAGAAAAAGGTAACTCTTTTATAAAACCTAATACCTAATTATTTCACTACATTTAAGAGATGACCTAAAACATGAAATGTCAACACTTTTAAAATTTGATAATATTTTCAGAATAACATGTAAATGATATTTATTTTTCTGTCTTTGTTAAAGACTTCTATAACAGAATTTTGTTATTATATACTGCAGTTTGTAGGATTTCTGATAAGCTGGTTTTTAAATGGGCTAACTTTCAGATCTAGAATATTATCAACTTTCTTATCAGCTTTCTAATGTATTTTATTTGCTTAGATTTTTGACACATACAGCTCCAAACCCTTAGGCCACTCTTTTAAGCAAGTTTTTCAAATGTGGGATGATAATTTCTTATAGTGTTGTAAATTAAGTGAACCCAAATGGAAAGTTTTAAGAAAAGATTAGGCAAGAACTTGTCAGGAATAGTCTAGGCAGCTATAGCCTTAGTCTCAGAACAATGATGTGTATCAGATGTGTTGAGGGCCCATGCAGTTCTAACTTTTCTTGATTCTTCTATTGTTTTAAGTATAAGCAACCTTGGCCTAATGGTATCAGAAACTTACCTTGAGCTACAAGTTGAAGTACAATGTGTGAGAAGTGTAAAATACAATTTGCCTGTTCATTCTCAAAAGACCAATGAAATATTTTGCCGAAGTGGTTATTTTTTTATTTATTTTGTTGTTTTGTTTTTTTTTTTTTTTTTAAGAGGACATTTGAAAGTTGAAAAATCTGAAAACTTTCATCCTAGAAATTCAAATCACAGAAAACATTATCTTAAAATTCATTACTACTCAACAGAAAAATATAACTCATTCTAAAATACATTGTATAACCAATTAAAATGTCACAAGAAACTTGGCATTTCTCAAGTGCTTGTTACATGTAATCATCCTGGGAAATTTTGGTGCTCTATATGCATTAATTTATTATCTTAAGAATACTGTCTTGTAGCAAGTATTACCTCAGCTACAAACATGGGGAAATGAATGTACAGCACAACTAGAACACCAAAATTATGGAGGAAATTCTAGTTGAGTTGTTGATAGAGCCTTTATGTCCCTGAAACAGAATAAATTTTCCCCATCCTATTAGGGAACAAAGAGAGTCTCAAAAACTACATCTCAGAAAGAGGTTTTGGTTGTCTCTTGCTACAACTTTTACTGCAAGTGGGATTTCTGAGTGCAAAATGCATGCAGGTTTAAAGGCAAAATGTGTTACGTGTGGAGTATTAGCTTTCTATTTAGTGGGCCCTATATACCCAGCTATATACCTGTACTCCAGTCTGAAGCAACCTGGAGACGAAGAGCAGACAATCAGGGGATTATAACTGATGATTATGAACTCTCATGTGTCGTTTCCATTTTACATCGTTTTCCTTATCGTGTTTCATAAGATCTTAATTTTAAAATGTGATTTAAAGGGTAGTATCACCTTATATGAACACTTCTAACCTGGAGAAACAGTGGAAGGTAGAGATGCTGTTTTCAGGGAAGAGACATCGCAGTTATCTTTTCTTTCTCCAGCTGGATCTTGGATGTTGGTTACATTCAGATTGTATGTTCACCTGGCTGTTTTCTCCCAGGCAGTTCAAAAAGTGAAAACTAGCTGATTAACATAAAAGCAGGTTACCAAACACCAGGAAAGTGAGAGTTACATAAAGGAAAGAACTGAAATGCCTGCCAGTTCACACAGGGAGCTTGCCTGGGGACTCTGTCCCAAGACCTGCCTTGCTAAGGCTTTCCAGACCCTGCATGTCCTCCATTAATGACTTTATTAAGCAAAACCATTAGTACCTACACCTGCAGCAGGGATTGTCTTCCACAGTATTGCAAAGACATTGTAATCAACAATTTTGCCTGGTGCACCTTCTGTTCATGAATGGAACCCTAATAAAGCAGCATAGATAACTAATTTAACAACAGGAAAGCAGTAAGCAACTTACAGGCCATAAGCACTAGTTAGAACTTGTATATTTTGTTTTCATTCTACTCCATTCCATATTTTGAATATTTGTCCCATTTTGCCTTTACAGCTCTATTTTGTTAAATGGCTATGGGAAGTAACTGTAAACTAACTCTCTTGTTTATATGAATTAAACACTATATGAGGCCTGTAGAATTGTAGCAGGAATATTTAAACTTCTTGATTTGCCTTTTCTCTTTTAAAATGAACATAAGTATTGTTGCTTTTGTTTCACAAATGCATACACATTAAGCAAATTTAGCTGATCTGGCAGAATGGTTTGGTTACCTTGCCCTCTGAAATACAGGAAGTCGCAATCATTGCAGCAGTGGTGAAAATCTTGAACCAAGTGAGTAAGTGAAACAGGCGTTAGCTGGTTGTTAGGATTCTCTCCCAGTTGCAGGAGAGGAGCCCCAGATAAGCCTTCCCACTGAATTATCTTTTCCTGGTTGCTCATTTATGTAATCTCAGCAATAAGATATTTATTAAAGGCTTCCCTGCCTTTGTAAATCAGAAGTTTTGGGTGGGAAGAGAGGGTTCCTTTAGGTACAACACCATTTTTTTGGTATCTCTGATGCAACTCCAATGAAACTCGTGCAAAGCAAGCCTAGTATTATCCATAGGTACCTCAGGGATATTGAAACAGCAGCAAAACCTGCTATACCTGTTTGCTTTCCCATGCTCCTAGGCTTTACCTAGCTGCCTTATGCCAACCTCCTGCTTAATTGTTTGATTTTTATTGTTTCTTGTAGAATAATAGTTTTTTCTAACCACATCAACAGCTGTTATACAGTTTTGTTGCTTTTCTTGCTTTCATTTATAGTCACTACATTTTGTTTGCTTGCTTTTGACATTGAGGAGTTTTTAACTCATTCAGTATTTAATTTAGGGCCCTGATGTTTCTCCATTCCCAGTGTCACAGAAAGAGATTAGCAAAGTCAGAAAGTTTCAGGAGATGAAATTAGCTGAGATTCATTCCATTATGTCTTCACGTTGTGTCGAAAGAAGACAGGGCCAGCAACTTGCAATCTCTGCCTGTCCCTGGGATTCTAAAAATGAAAAGTGACAAAGGGAAGGGCCAAATTGCTCCTTTGAAAGGATGGGCACTGCAACATCAATGCAGCTGCTGGAAAGCGTTGCAGACAAATACTCTGCCCTCCCTCTATTCTCACAAGTATGAAGTGAATAAGCATGAAAACTTAAACATTTGTGTAACTTCTGTGATTCACTCTGTCATGAATATCTGCAGCCATATTGGTGATTAAATTTAAAAACCCAAGCAATGAAAAGTAATGCTGTGCTTACAAAAGACTGCTTTTTAGATGCCACTATAAAAAATTCCTTCAAGTGAGTGATATTTCTCTCATGCCACATCCTATTACACGAATCAGTTTCATTGGCCTTTGTTCAAAACCAGGAACAACCAACATGCTCCTGTCATGCATCCCAACAAGTAACATATGGTAGTGCTTTTCTGAAGGACATCTCTTAACTTGTTAGAACTTGATTTTGCAAAGGCACATGGTATTGCATGTACTTGCCTGTTAACTGCTAAATAGAGATCTTAATTACTGTATTTTCAGCTTTTTTTTTTCACTTCCCAGGAGTCATTGCCTGCATTTTAACTCCTCAGCAGTGAGTTGTTACTCTGATCATGTTTTATCTTGACAGGACTTTCTCCCTTTCCTCCTCAGTTTGTAAACAATTCAATTACTGATATCAACATTTGACTAATAGTTGCTGGAAATTCTGTTATTTTCACTCTGCCTGGCTCACACAGCACAACTGCAAAAGCCTGTATTGCAAGGACCTGATGTATGGGGAGATGCGCAGAGGAGCTTGGGCAGCATCCAAACCCATGGTGTATTCCCATCTGCTGGAATCCACAGCTTGCTGTTTGTGTCTCTGTGCAAAGCTTCTGCCAATATCAGCACAAAAAAACCTTTGATATTTTGGCTCATACCCACCTCTACTGGAAGTTTAAACTAGAAAGCCAGGCTGCTAATTTGGTGGAGTGAGGTAGGCATATGTGCTTTCTTTCACTCCAGTGCTACCCTTACTAGATACCTGGGTATGGCCTGGAGAGTCTTGATTTCTGGGTGTTTTCCAGATGTCTTGATTGCAGTACCAACAAGTTTATTAAAAGCCTACATATGTTCAGTTTTGGGTGGTTTCAGTGTGGCTCATATGGGGCTGACATCACTTTGCTGCTGGGCTGGTAGCATTGGGTTGGCTCTCTGGCTGCTTCCAGCCACCAGCCAGGAGATGATAGCAAGGGAACACATCCTGAAAAGCTCTGACAGTGCCAGCCTTTGCACACTGACATGGGGTGAGCAGAGGTTGGAGACTGATGTGTGTTGTCTAACTGCAACGGGGAAGTGATCCCTGAAGATGCAGAGAGAGAGAGAGAGAGAGAGGTTGAGTCTGAGACAGCGGAATTGTCAAGGCTCATTACCAGAAAAAAGTGATCAGTGCAGAGTTATCCAGACTGCCCTTTAGCAAAGTTAAACAGACAGCCAGGTAACTCTTGTGTTCCTCAAGGAGCTGGAGGTTCAACCGATTCCTGGTTGCAGAAAGGCACTTTGCTACATTGAAGATACAGTGTCTTTCCCCTCTTGCAGCGATTTAACTGGTTCTTCCTCACAGAGTTGCTTCTTCCTGGGTGCTGGGCAACTGAACTGCTCATCCAGTTTATCCAAACCCCATCATGTCCTGAGCTGCATCAAAAGACGCATGGCCAGCAAGTCAAAGAAGGTGATTCTACCCCTCTACTCCACTCTGGTGAGATCCCACCTGGAGTACTGTGTCCACCTCTGGAGTCTCCAGCACAGCAAAGACATGGACCTGCTGGAGCAGGTCCACAACAGAGACACAAAAATGATCAGAGGGCTGGAACACCTCTCCTATAAAGAAAGGCTGAGAGAGTTGGGGTTGCTCAGCCTGGAGAAGAGAAATTTACAGGGAGACCTTATTATGGCCTTTCAGTACTTTAAAGGGAGCCTACAAGAAAGGTGGAGACAAACTTTTTAGTAAGGCCTGTTGGGATAGGACAAGTTGTAGTGGTTTTAAACTAAAAGAGGGCAGATCTAGGCTAGACATAGGAAGAAATATTTACAATGAGGGTGGTGAAACACTGGCACAGGTTGTCCAGAGAGTTAATGGATGCCCCATCCCTGGAAAGCTAAAACCCAGACAGAATCAAATCTGCCCAGGGACATTAAAAATAACAAAAAAGGGTTCTACAGGTATATTGGAGAAAAAATAAAAGCAAGAGAGAATGTGGGGCCTCTCTGGAGAAATATGGGTGACCTGGTTGCCGAGGATAAGGAGAAGGCTGAAGTACTCAATTACTTTTTTGCTTCAGTCTTCACTGGTGACGACTTGAGCCACATCAGCCAAGTCACAGGGAGCACTGGCTGGGTCTGGGAGAGTGAAGAACCACCCAGGGCAGGTGCAGATCAGGTCTGGGAACACCTAGAGAATCTGAAGGTACACAAGTCCACAGGACCTGACGAAATACATCCACGGGTCCTGAAGGAACTGGCAGCTGAAGTTGCTAGGCCACTAGTCATCATATTTGAGAAGTCATGGCAGTCTGGTGAAGTTCCCACAGATTGGAAAAGGGGACACATAACCCCTATTTTTAAAAAGGGAAGAAAAGAAAGCCCAGAGAACTACAGACCAGTCAGCCTCTGATACATAGGATTAAGTTTGTTATTGATACATAGACTTAGGTTTGCTATTGATGAATTTGCTACATTTGCTCCCCTGCATCCCAAACGTGACATTTTGTAATTCCCTTGCTTTGTGTTTCCGCTTTACTGCTTTTGAGTAATTACCTATCAGAATGTAGTGGAGATACTCCCTAAGAACAAAGGATCTCATCCCAGGTGGCCGGTTTGGGCTAGATCGAAGCCTTGGGCCAAGACCAAATGGACACCAGGCATGCGCGGAACCTCGGGGTCAGAT
>VYZX01018121.1:0-13496 GCA_013401335.1 Brachypteracias leptosomus
AGTGGGTAATAATCTGAAGGACTTTATATCTATATATCTTATCATGCTATTTGCAACTTTATGGGCAATAAACAGGTATGAAGCATCTAAGAGCAGCTGAAAATCCAAATCATTATTTTTGTTTCTGGGCATGTAGGAATCATTTAAAATATGTTTTTAGATGGAGGCTTCTGAACAAGCTAAGCCTCTTTGAACCTGGGATCATTATAGTTTGTGCTGTAGTTAAACTCTGCACAGCACAAAAAGTGAGGGAAGTGTTGCTATGGTTTATTTTTTCACTTGGGCTAGGCTGGATGGGTCTACAGCTGCTGCTTCAGCAGGATATCGTCCAGAAGACAGCCACAAGCAAATGTCAGTAATTTGACAGTGCCTAATGAGGGGACATTTCTCACTCAGAGACTGGATTTTGACAGGTTGTTTGAAGTCTTGAAGTATTTGGGCCAGGCAGACAACAAAGAGCATTCCTAAGTTAAGGTGATACTATCCATCAGAATGTTAAAAATTGATTGCTTCAGTATAGTGGAAAGATTTTATACTTTAAATCTTTTTTCTTTCAAATTGTTAGCCTGTTTATTCTATTAATTACCATGGCAAATAGTTTGGGGTTTATGTTTCCTTTTCTGTTAAAAATATTCTGATGATAAATCTGAAACAGGGGTCTTGCACATTTGCAGGGAAAGGCATTGACCATCTGATTAACTGTGGAATTGGCAATATGAAAGGGAATAGATGAAGTCCTATTTTTGTGTTCAAATTTGCCTGGATTGGGCAAAACTTATTGCACTAAGTAATTATTAGAAGATAAATGCAACAAAGATGCCTGCAATATGTTCAGATGAAAATGTGTTGTCAATAACAATAATTATAATAATGATAATAATGAAACTCATCTGGTACACAGTGACTGTGTCTTTTTAATTTTCACAGTTCTTTTCTCCTCTTTTATTGTCCTAAAAAAACTGTTGAAAAAACTTCATTTTAAGGCTGAAACCAATACAATTAGAAATCTCAATTTCACTCTTAACCAAAGTAATCCAATTAGTTAGTATAATTAATGGCAATTTTAAAATCAGTTCCTCTTAGAAAATGGTGGATATTCTAATTAATAACCATTTTTGGTAACCAGTGTCTGGAATAAAACATGGTAGAGGAAGTAAATAGGCACTGATGTGATTTAAGAACTGGAGGTTTAGAATTCCCATAAAACATATATTTGGATGTGAGAGTGGTCACACTGGGTGCAGAGACCCAACCAGTGTTTTCAGAGCTTTGTAGTTGTATGTCATCTTACACAGACTTTCAAAATAACTTAGCTTCCATTTCAGCCTAAAATACGAGGTCAGATATTTTTGGGTGCATTTCAAGTGCTGTGATTTTTTTTTAAAACTTATTTTCATTACTTTCCTGGAGCTTGAAGCTTTCAAAGATGTGGTCGTGATTATGGAGCTCTGGTCTGTCAAAAACATTTGGAAACATCCCAGCCAGCTCTGCACAATATCCAAGTACCCAAGAGCTTGCTCCCAGGACAACTCCAACAACACAGTATGGGTGAGACTACACCAGTTTTAGCCTGGTTCCTCCAGTGCTGTGGCAGAAAGACAAAACACCTCCCAGGTGCCCTCATGCCGTGTGTTAGGCCTGGCAGCATGTACCTGCAGTTTCATGCTATGAAGACGACACACCAGTAGGCTCAGAATCAGCTCTTACAACATTACAGACGCCCCAAAATGTGAATACACAGAAGAGTAACCTCATTGCAGGGCTACAGGGACACCAAATGGCATCCAGGGGCAACCCATGCCCAAATGCAAGGCAGTGTGGGTGCAGATGGGAAACTTGCCTTCAGCTCTGTGGACTTGACCAGGGGTCAAGGTTCACACTCATTTAATCATGTAAATGTGACCTCACCATACAGTCTGGATGATAATGAGACATAGGTCTCAGGACTTCAGCCTTCTTCGCAGCCCGAGGACAGATTTGAGGTGTACTCTCTAGTTAGTATCAAATCTTGGAGAAAACCCGTGGGAGCAAGATCTACAACAATTGAATGATAAAGCATGATAAAACTGCTAAGTTAAGGTTGCATCTTCAGTTTTGGAGTTTCGTACAGTTTAACTACTTTTATTTTCGAACTTACTCCTTGTTTAGATGGTGAAGCTCTCTAGAGCAAAGAGAATTGTTTTAGTTATGTTTGGAGAGCAACAGCCTTACCACGCTGTAAGCCCAGAAGTAGTGCTACATAATATAAATAAAACATTTATAATAGCAACCTTTGGGTTTACTGATTTGATGTATCATTCATGAATAAAGTTTTCAGTAGAAAGCTAGGTGGCAATCCCCTCTCATCTTGCTTTTGGTGGAATTTAAAGGGTCAGATTCTCTGCCAGTGCTGTATTTATTCTCCTGAAGTAACTGGACCTGTACTAATTTACACCAGCCGCTGCTTTGGTCCATTTATAAAAGAACAGCAATTTGTTAGACACATCCATGGTCGATGGTACAGGTCTTTTATGAGCTAGCCTAGCTGGTGCCATTTCTTTCTTGTGATTTCTTATTTTTAGATCAATACAATAAGTACCATTAAGTAGTCTTTAATTTTAGGCTTTTATGTCCCATTATATTACTTTTAAATTGTCAGCCAGATGATAGAACAGGTAACATGATGGACACATCCAGCACCAATTAAGATTTAAAAGCTAATAATGGTCTAAAAATACAGATGATCGGAATTACCTGAGAACAATTTTAGCAGAGCATCTTTAGACATGCGCAGGTCTTTTATTCTAATAGTAAATGATCTTATTCTATGGCTCTCTTGCTCTCCACAAGTGCAGCTGAAGGTCAGGATATTCTAGCTTTGAAAGTGGCAGAGACTGGCAGAGAGATTCTTGTTCTCAAACTAAAGGTAGCAGAAAGATTCCTTCTCAGCCGTGTTTGTTGCACATTTATTAGAGTTGCACCTTATCTCACTCCTGAATGAAAAAAATCTAGAACTTAGAACTAGAAGGGACACTGAGAGATGCATACTGAGACTTTCAGCTTTTAAATCTAGCAGACTAATTAGCTTTAATTCCTAAAAAATCTGGACAACGAGGATAGGACAAATATCTACAAAGGAAGCCATTTTTAACTGTGCTACACAAACTTTGTGCCACTGTAGATAACTTCATTTAAACAACTTCTGACTTGCAATAGCATAAATGAGATCTAAATATTCTTGGAAATACATTATTTATATTTGCTATTTGGTTTCCAAACAGGAAGTTTCCATCATTTTTTCTGTTATTTTTGTTTTCTGAAACTTTATATTCTCTGTACTTAGAAACATTTCGTTTTCCTCTTGCCAAGCCGCTTTGGTTTCTTTTCAATTTAAAAAAGTGCAAAGAACAGAACTGAAAACTCTTAAGATTGTTCATTCTATTATATCTAATGTCAGAAGAGGAGAAGAGGAGAAAGAAAATAGTACCCAGACTATGAAAACTTCTAACATATTTTGTTTCCAAAAGTTGAAAGAACAAAGTTAGTGTCATTGTAAAGATCAATAGAAGTGTGAATGAGGAGAGATAGACCATTCTCAGTTGAAGGAATCCAGCTGAGAAATGAATTTCAATAAGAAATCAGTCTGAAACAGAGATTCTTTGCAGTATTTTTTTTTTTCTTTGACCAGAATAATTTCTAGAATTTCCCTTCCTATTGTTACTCTGTACAGGACTTTGCACAAGCAGAAGATAGTCTCTATTTTGTTTAATTTGAGCTTTGTTATTTAATCTACCCAGAAATGCTTCAAAGTATTGGGCAGAAAAGTTTTATAATAGATTAATTTAAAAAATTAGTTTCCAAAACTTCCTAGCTGTAACTTAGGTGTTTCTCCTATCTCTGTCACTATAAAGCAACTTCAAAAACTTTTCACCTCTATAAGCTGGAATTGGTAGATAATTAATATCTCCCACACAGCAATAAGTAAGTGATAAAAGAAGTGTTTAGTCTACTTAGGCTATTCCTAAAAAGAAAAGAGAATTCTTTCCAGGAAAAAAGTCTACAGCAAAAGATTTCTATGTGTGTGTATATGTGTATGAAGAAGACTCTAGACTGACAAGAAAATTACATACTCAGCAAGGAAAGACTTAAAAATACAGGGCTTGCCTTGCTGGGTGGGTCTGAATGGCTGATTGTCACGTGCAATGTTTTGAAAGATTTGAAATATGTAATTTTGTAAGGCACTGGGGCCTAGGTCCTGCCCATCTCTGAGAAACCATCCTAACAAAGCCTGGGATAAGAACTTGCCGTTGCCATTATTCAGAATAACTCTCTGTTTGCCCTGTTGTTGCTCCCTGAGATGCTGGGGATACAGAGCCTGGATCTTGCTGTGCCCTAGGCTGTGATGTTTCTGTTGCTGCCTTTACCACCTATTTACACCACACTGAGCAACCAAGTAGGTAGAGAGTCTATTGGCATTTTATTCTAGAGCTGTTTCAGCAGCAAAGCTCAGAGCCTGCACCTGACTGAGTTTCAGATTGCATCTTTTCATACACTATTTTAGTACCTCTAACTCCTCAAGAGCAGTTCCCTCAAACCCTTTTTAATTAAGTGACTAAACAGCACAAAACACTAGAGGTAGGTTTAGAATTTTTATGCTATTTTATACAGATGTTGGGTGGTGTGTAGAGCAGTAAGCATCGGAGCATAGTGTGGTTTGTGGGAATGGTTGCAGCGAGTTGTAACAGCAGCTCTGTTTACTCACCAACAAGTACCTGGAGAGTCTTTATTTCTGCAGGTGGCACAAGAAAATGAGAGAAGATGCTGAAAAGTTGTGCCAAAGCACCATTGTTCCCCACTCCCATTCAGCTTTATGCTTCTCCATGGGCAAGGCTGTGTCATTCCCTGGGGAATACTGGGACACCTCCTGCCAAACCAGAGGCAGAGCAGAAATTGGTGGCATAGTTATCATCATGGGTTTCAAAATAAGCTGCTCCTTAGTATCTGAAACTCATTTTCCAGGTGAAGTGTAATTGTGCCAATTGTAGCACTTAGCATTACATGCTTCAGAAAACAAAGTGGAAAAAGATGATTCATCATTAGGAAGGGATCTCTGTGAGCAGAATTCATCCTATCGCTGGGGGAGGAACCCACATCCATCTCATGTGGATTCATGAAAAACTCCTGTCCTTGCCTTTGCCTTGTCACAGGCAAACTTGGCAGGTTTTGCTTTCCCAATGTTGTTCAGCTTTAGCAGCAGGCACAGCAGGCAGCAAGGAAGGAAAGGTGGTGATAATGACACTGCAGAAATCACAGTGAGCTCTGATCTAAGCCCTGGGTACAGCTCCAAGCACCTCAGGCCAGCAAGGATAAATTCAGCTGAAACATGTGCTTTGAAGGATGATTATCTCAGTCAGAGGGAGGGAAAACCTCTTTTGGGAGGAAAGCTCAGAGCTGGGCTTGCTTAGACTAACAAAACAAGAGCTGAGACATAGCTGGCTTAGAACCTGCACCCACTGATCCACAAAAGCATTTCACAATTCTGAACTTCTTTATTTCTCTGCTGAATTTAAAAAAAAAACCCAGCAGCTCTCCAAATACCTCAAAATATTTTTACAAATATCAAAAACATAAAGAACCATACCAGTTTCAAAAGACCTGAGTGTTTAATATGGAAAAAAGCTGTTTGATTATTAATATTAGGTTTCCTTATCTATTAGAAAAGAAGCATCTAACCTGAATGCCTTTGCAGATCATTTTCCAATTCATGCCACATTTTCAAACCTTGGCAGGTAAGACTAATTGAAATCTGTTCATGCCACTGGCTGTTACCCTAAAATAATATCAAAGATCAAATAGATGCCTAAATGAAGATATGGAAGGGTATGATTAAATTAACGATTAAAATGTTATATATAAGGAGAGGTAATTATGCTTAAAGCAGGCTATACTAAATGACAAAGGAAAGCTTTATTATATCATCCTTTTAATTTGAATAACTATCAGATGATACCTATGAAAACGCTAAATGCCTTAATGCATAATTAAGCATACAACAATAAATTGATATTCACCAGGAAGCAATAAATACTCAGATGAGAGGAACACTGTAATACAGCCAGCAGCATTAAATAATTATTTATACATAATAAACTAATCTGGAAAATAAAGCAAAGGAGAAAATAATGCCTTTTCCAGTTGTTACCCTTTAGAACATGCCACCAACTCATCTCAGTGGAAAGTGTTCTGTGTTTCTCAGAAAACTCAGTTGCTGTACAAGCACCCCAGTGGCCTGATGAACAGTATATTTTGCAATCTAATATGAACACTGAACATTGCCTCATGAGAAGTTTCACAGAAATTGTTACCAAGAAAGTTCAGACTTTAAAATATAAATCTGGATCAAAGTTGCCTGCAAAGGAGGGCTGTAAATGTTACTGCATGTGTAATAAATGTCCTAGTAAATGGTTATTTCATTCAATATGGATTGTTTTTTGGTGACTCCAGTAGGTGAACAGGTAACCCATGACCTCAGTTTATAAACACTTCAGATGTGCCTGTGCTTGATTCACAGCTGTTTTATACTTGTGACCATTAATAATGTATTAACCCTTTAATAAACTCTAAATGAACAGAACCTAAGGACTAGGCAAGTTTGAAATTCTTACATTTCTGAGTTGTATCAGAGACTTGTAACATATTTCCCACATTCCCCAAAGACTAAAATAAGTCACGATTCATGGAATTTTAAAAATGTGTCATGCACTGCAGTCATAAAATAATTTTAGGCCAAAACCCATGTGTGTCAGTGTAGAAGATGGACAGATTGTCTCACAGAGACACCACTATTTATAACCCTGTCTCAAGGCAGTGAATAAGCAATTCAGAGTTAACGTTGACTAGTGCAACAGAAACCTGTAGAGTGCAGATATTACTAAACCACAAATGTGTGCTTCAGTAAATTTTAAAAAAAAAAGAAAGTAGGGAAACATCTTTGGAAGTAGTAATTTTAAAAAGCTTCAGAGAAAGTGAGCATCATTCTTTTCCTCAGTCCAGTGCCTCTGGCTGCTCCTTTGACCACTATCCCACCCCACATCCCACAAGCTCTCAAAGTGCCTGTGAGGTTAGTCCTGTGGAGAACTTCAAGCAAAAAATACTCAAACAGAAGGAGAAAATGGAGTCAGATATCCACCCTATAGGGTCTTACTTCTTTCCCCTGAGCCTTTCTCATGAAAAAGAGATGAAGAACCTGAAAGAAACTCACAGCCTTGAATATCACTGCTATTCCTGCTGACTCCTTCTATGGCCCCTGAAGTATGCAAAACACCAGATTTCCAGCCCAAAGACCTGCTATAAATAGAGTTAAGACTGGACAAGGGGTTATATGCCCATCCGTTTACCTCTGTACATCTTGTAAGAAATTAGTTTTTATTATGGCTTTGTTTTTCTAGGGTTCATGTGCTTTCGAAGGGACACAAGATGGCAGAGTGACATATTGAATCTAGCTTCACAAAGAGGAAACATTTTCAAAAACTAACTTGTCAGGGAAAGAGGTAGATGGGCTTTCTGGGAATTTCTGATTTTTTCAAACAGAAATTTTCTGCCTTGCTTTCCAACCACCAGACTGAACATGTCTGCTGCAATTCCACCAGAATCCATGAAACAGAGACATCCAACGCAGCTGATGTTTTGGTTCTTTCCTTCAATTTGCAGTGAGGAATAAGTCAGCCTTTTTATAAGCTATTACTTTTCCTGGCAGGAAAATGGAGACCAATTAACTAGCAACAGCAAACACTTCCAAGAAGTTAAGAATAATGTGTAAGTCTCATTTTTATACTGTTGTCTTGATGTGACTTGAAATATATATATTCTATTTCTGTTAATGTAACCTTGAAATGAAGACAAGAACGAGAAGAGCAGCCTCCATTCCTCACCTTCCAATATGCCAGAAGAGTTCAACCAACACTGCAGTAAATGATGCAGCTGCCAGGTGACATGTGGGTCCTGAGCTGGAGACAGAGCTGAGAAAAGGTCAAGCTCCTCTAGTTGACATCAAGTAATGCTTTTCCCCAAAAAGCTCAGGCTCTTAGGAAACACCTGCAAATACAGAACTAATGAAAACACTGACTTGCCTCAAGAGCATCTGGTTATCTTACAGAAAATATTCTTTCTGTAGCTATATGTCCTGCCTGTTCTTCTCTGTTCTCTGAAATTCTTATATTTTAGTTTCTTCTGTGGACATTTGCCTGAAAATAACTGTAAAGCTGACGCCGAAAACTGCCTCAGTCTCATAAATGATAAACTTCTGGGTGCTTTCTCTTTACCATAGAAATTCAGAACTATCTGCACTGAAAACAGGCAAAACAAATCCGAAATCTGAAATATTTTACCCCAAGCCCCAATTTTTGTAAGAACATAGATTTGAGTTAATCTGGTCTCATACAGCTTTTCTGTGGTGGAGATTTCACCTCTTGCAAAAGACACTGTATTTGGGCCTCTCAGAAACCAGCAGGAGGACTCCAGTGTTTGTCAGAGCCAGTCTCATCACATTTTATTCATAATCCAAAGTATACTGAATATTCCCCTTAAAACCCAGCTTTTTGCTGGCTTCCCTTCCATTCATGCATCAGTAATAGGCAGAAAAGTGCTCAGGGACCTGCCCGCGCCCTGTTGCTGTGGGCTCTGCTGCCATCAAGTGGAAACCAGCACAAGCAGGAAGGATCCCCATCTCACAACCCCGGAGGGTGCTGGTGTATTCACGCCTCAGGTGTCATTCAGAGGCCCCGGGGTGGACAACCCAAGGCAGAGAGTAGCCTGTAGCCACCTGTAGTCTCTGATGGCAAAGCTGTCTCCTCCAAAATGTTGTGCTGATGACTATGCCTTAGGACAACCAGTGAGTAGTCGTGCAAGTCCATTCTTTGTGAGAAATGACCATCATTCATCCTCATCAAAATGTTCAAGTCAGAAGGGTCATTTTTTATACATATACATATATCTAAAACCACCTACAGATAGAGATGTCCCTCCAGAGTGTCAGGCAGCAGTGGAGCGAGGGCAGCTGAGATGGGGGATGAGGGTGACGGTGAGGGCAAGGACAGTGCCCTTCCCTACATGGTGATGTCCCACAGCACCCAGCTAGAAGAGCAGGGACAGGGATGGGGACTGAGGTCAGTCACAGCCCAGGGGTGGCCAGGGCAGCCCTTGGCAATGGGAAGGTTTCAGTCCGGCAGGAATTAAGTTCACATTTCCTGCCAACATAAGCAAAGGGCACAAATACAGGCTGGTCCTACTGATGCCTTCCCATCACTGCTGTTGAAGCAGAGCTGCTTTGCAGCAAAGTGTGCACAAGCAGTCGGACCAGCTGTATGATGTACCCCCCTTTTCTCCCTCTCTCTCTGGGCACACACATTTTTCATACATCATCTTTTTGGTGCAGGGAGAAACTTCTCTGTTTGCACCATTCACAGCACATGGAGACCTACCTGGCTGGCTTCTGTGTGCAACAACATGTAGAGTTACATTCACCACACAGATGTGAACTGGAAAATATGCTAAACGAAATAGTAAAATAATTTCTGCCTCGTAGACTTTTGGTGTTATTATGTATTGCATATAATCGCTACTGAGGATGGGACTTGTTTTCAAAGACCAGAAAGGGCGTAGCAATCTTTTCTAGATATCATATGATGAGTGCAAGAAGAGCGTCAAACAGCGTTTAACTGCTTCTCATGCAGGAGCAACCTCTTTTCCCTTTTGACATCAGACATAAGGGTGGCCAGCACTCCAGCACAAATCACACCATCACTGACAGTGACCTTCCAAGCACCCTAAAACATAAAATTACTGTTCAGTTGTTACCTCTCACAAGGATGATTCTGGGGACAGCCTATCCGTTTGTAAGCAGGTTTTTCCTGGGAGGCAAAGGCAGCTCCTAGGGGTTTTTTTCTAAGCCAACTTAAGGAAATCACATCTACAGAGCAAACTATGATTACAAATGTTTAGGATTAATATGCCCCACTGAGAGGGAGTGTCATTGCAAACATACTTTTTCAGGAATGAGACTACCTATCAGCTTTTCTGGTTCATGTTTACCCAGGATTCAATCATCAAGGATTCAGTCCAGCATACAAATACATTTCAGCAAAATATTCACCCATGCATGGCAGTAGTGCTGTGATCCTCCCACACATTTAATGCTGGATTTGTAGCAAATGAGAGAACTGGGCCCTTATACTTCTGTAAAGTGTGTATAAGACACAAAACAGTCACAATGTTCTGCTTTTTATCCCATGCTACTACATCAAATAATTCTTTCATAAAATTATCAGGTTTCATCCTAAAAATACTCTTTTCTATTCCCTGTAGTCCTAATAAATTTGCTTTTCAGATAGTTAAAAATTTAATAATTTCCTAACTAAATTCTTTCACATGAGGTGGTTTGGGATTTTTTGTCAATTATCTTTCATGTTAAATCATCTTCATTCAGTGAAGATTTTCTCATTTCCTGGCATGTCTGTGCTCATATATTCATATGGAGCAGCTCTATTTCTTGCTAACCTTTGGTTTGGAAAGCTAAGCAAGCCAAAGTGTTGCCAGGTCTTTCTGCATTAATAGTATCAAATCAGCACGTACTTGCCTTCCATTGTGCAAATGTGTACAGCCAAGTAAAAGAATGGCAATTGAAAATACAGACCAAAAATATTGGTCTGTAAATAAGGATGGAAATGTGACAGATGTCTCTGTTCCACAGACATACAGAAAAATCACAGCAGTAATTTAATCTGAATCAAAATATAACAACATTTCTATTCAAATGTTTCTACAAAATAAACTGAGATTTTTTTTTTTTGTTAAAGGGGAAATCTCTTATTCAATGCTAAATGAAGTTTTAATTTGGTTGGGCTTTGATTATTGGGTATTTTGTAGGCCTTATCTCTACTTCCTTGAATGTTTTTTAGATGCTATTTAAGAATTCACTTTATAGGTTTCAGATAGATGTCAAACCAAACATTTCAGCAATACAGAATACTTCATTCTGAAAATGTCAAAATGACGTGGTTTGATTTTTTTCACAATTTATCTTCCTCTTTTGCAGTCTTAACTATGTATCAGATTCGACATGATCTCACAGTTTGCTTAACTGAAATGTCCAGTTTCGGCAGAATTATGAATTTCAGAAAAAAACCCCAGCCCATACCTACTTATTGGATCTGCCTCATCTTACTCTTCATCCTGGGAAAAGAGGTAGTTGATAGTGGTATCAACAAAATTACAAGTAAAATGGAGATGATGAACAGGATTCTGTTTTGATCTTCTTCTCCCAGAGCAAAAGCTAAGAAATATCAAATGTAGGTAGCAGATGGCAGGTTTAAAAAAAAAAAAAAAATCCATTGTAGATCTCTTTTGTACAGAATATTATGGAAGCAAAATGTTTACCTGGGCTTGAGGGATGAATCTATGGAAAAGAAACCATAGAGAATGACTGAAAACACAGATATCACCTCTGGCTCAGGAGGTCCCCAAGCTGCAAACTGCTGAAGGCTAGAAGAATATTTTGGTGAACTACTGTTGTGTGCTTTCTCTGCTCCCTCCGGATCTACTTCTGGAAATTTTCTGAGGAAGGTTACTGAGCTAGACAGACCTTTGATCTGACCCACACGTCTGTTCTGAAGCATGTTAGTGCAAATAACAGAAAGAAACAGAATTAATAAAAGAACCAAGCTGGGCTGCTCTGCCTGTTGAGCACAGCTATGTTTCAATGGTACAAACCCTATTAAAAATGTCACATTTGATGTCTGCAATGCTCATCTGAGTTCCTACCGAAAACTGAACCACTCCCTTCTGGGAGGCTTTAACAACCCAGATATTATCTGTTTTATTTCCCTATTGGTAAGCGTATGATAGCTTGTCCTATCAAACTGTTTACTGTACCATGCTAGTTCACTTTATTTCTTCTTGTCTTATGTAGGGATTCAGATCTGTTCAGAACAGTAGTGTCAAAAAATAAGCAGAAGGCAGCCTGCTAAGATCTTAAAAGAAAAGAAGTGGAGGGGGGAAAAAACAACATAACTTCATTTAGACATTAACTCAATAGCTTTAAGCCCATCAAACACCAATACTTTATGTTTCCCTTCACTCTGCATAACTGTTTAGCACAGCATGGGGGTGCAGCTGCTCCTCAAGGGGAGCTGCTCCTCATGGGGATGATGCTGCTGCATCCTTTACAGAATGGGCTGGCAGCATTATTCTGCTTCCTCTTCTAAAATGAGCAGAGAGAAAATTAAACTGATTAAACTTTTTTTGAAGCCTCAGTCCTTTAGTTGGGTTCTTAAGCATCACGGTGACAGCTGCTGTTCTCACTTGAATACATTGCCTTGAAAAAGTACTTGAAAATCTGCTCTGTGATACATAAGCACCATGTGGAAATCACTGTCAGTGGAGTCAAAGAGTCAGTGCGTGGAGCACTGCAAGACAAATCAGGCTAAGAAGTGGAAGTTTCTGTTTTTGTAACACCTGTTACAGGTTTTTTATTAATTATTACTCAAAAGAGTAATTTTTTTGCCACTTTCAGAAGCTTGTTGAGTGTCCACCCAAAATAAAATATGATAGTGCTGTAAGTATAAAGTGAAAGAGGTTCTCAAGCCCTGTTTCATGGATCACTTGCTAGAAGTTTGTAGAGGTAAAAAAACTACAGTGGGTATCTTCTGATTCCCAGCTCATTAAAAACTTCAAATATTCAATATTGTCAAAATACTATTTTCTCTGTCAACAGCTGCTTATTCTGTTACCAGAATGGTGCAATATTGTAATTGGGAGTTTATTGTCCATGATGGTAAAGGGGGCAACAGAGTTCACAAAAGATTACATGAATCACACACCGAAAAGCAGGGTAAGGTTGCAAAAGAAGCTTAAGGACTATGTTAATTAAATATTAATCAGGGCCTGAAGTGTCGTATTGAGAGCTACTGAGCTCACTTAAATTTGTGGCCCCAATTACAGCTACAAAACACTTAGAAATGTGCCCAATGAAACACAAAACACACTGCTGAAGTGCTTGGGTGTAGTTCTTCAACTCAGTGCATGCTACTGTGTGAAGGGAGGGAAGTGACAAGTGGAGTCACAGAAACACAGAATCACAGAATGTCAGGGATTGGAAGGGACCTCAAAAGACCATCTAGTCCAATCCCCCTGCCGGAGCAGGATCACCTAGATGAGGTTACACAGGAAGGCGTCCAGGCGGGTTTTGAATATCTCCAGAGAAGGAGACTCCACAACCTCCCTGGGCAGTCTGGTCCAGTGTCCTGTTACCCTCACTGAGAAGAAGTTTCTTCTCATATTTAAGTGGAACCTCCTGTGTTCCAGTTTGTACCCGTTACCCCTTGTCTTATCATTGTTTGTCACCGAGAAGAGCCTGGCTCCATCTTCGTGACACTCCCCCTTTATATATTTATAAACATTAATGAGGTCTCCCCTTAGTCTCCTCTTCTGCAAGCTAAAGAGACCCAGCTCCCTCAGCCTTT
>VYZX01018121.1:13694-44897 GCA_013401335.1 Brachypteracias leptosomus
CTGATCTAGTGGGAGGTGTCCTTGCCCATGGCAGGGGGGTTGGAACTAGATGATCTTTAAGGTCCCTTCCAACCCTGACAATTCTATGATTCTAAAATGAAGAAGAAAAATCAGAGTGCAGGTAAACATTAGAAAGTGACATGCAGCCATAAGCTCTTATGCCACAGAAAGATGCTACTGGTAGAGGAATAGTGAGCAGCAGGGAGGTGTGGGGGAAGAAGAGAGGTGGCCACTATTCATAGGGAAGGGAACAGCCAAGAGAAAGGGTGGGCTCAAAATGAAGGAAGCTCATCACTGCCCTGTATTGCAGTGTTCTACCCTTGCCTCTACCCTAGTGCTCCCATGCAGTGCCCGTCACTTTGACTGGACAACCCCAGTAGGGCTGGGATTTGCTTTCACCCTACATAAGTCAGATGTTGGAGTAGCAACGGGGAAGATGATCCTGGTGGTTTGCTCTGAACTGGAGGGTCATACTGATGCAGCAGTGGCTTTTGGGTGGGTGTTTAGAAAGTCCTACCCGAGTCCCTCATTTCACCAGGTGAAGGTCCCTTGTTTCATCTGTGTTCATCAATCCTCTTTCTGTAGAATGAGAATAGCTCCCTTCCATCCTGAAGAATTTTGTGACAGTAAATACATGCCTGGATATTCGGAGATGACTGGATGAAATGAAGCAGTATAAAAGGCCACATGGAAAATCTCAAAAGGAAATTAATAATTTCTGTTTTCAGAGCAGGTTTTTAATGTTTTACAGCAATAAGGAATGGGGGTCATTCACTAAATGACAGGAAAGCTGCTGATGAAAAAGGTCCTGCAGAGAAAGAAAAAGGATTTGATAATGAATGTGGTAATTAAAAACTATGTAATAATGCAGCTGGACAAGAAGTCTGACATAGGATTGTGCAGTGTTTCATTTTTTTAGTGCCAGTGTTGCAATTTTAATAACATTCATTTACTTCTGACTGGGTTACACACACCAGAGAGAACTTAGATCGCTAAATGATAGAGCATTCACTCCCTAATTGATCTAAAATATGCAGTAGGTCTTTGCATATGGCAAGATGCACTTTTTCGAAAGTACGTGTTTTGTAAGTTACTATAAAATACTTCAGAGGTTTGAATCTCAGTAAACATATCAGGCATTGAAATTACTGGTTGCTTCATTGTAGCTTTGTGCACCAGGTAGCTCACAACAGTAGGACTGATGAATCCATCCAAGTTTTCCTTCTATATGTACATACATATACAGACAGGCACATACACATGTGCATGCACTTGTACACACACATACATCCCTACCTCTCTCATTGTAACTTTCCCTTTGCCCAGGTCTCTATCACTGAGGGTATTTTAGAATTTCAAAAGAATCATAGAAACATAGAATGCAATGGTTTATCTAGTTCAACCCCCTGCAGTCAGCAGGGACATCTCTAACTAGATCAAGTTGCTCAGAGCCCCATCAAGCCTGGCCTTAAACATTTCCAGGAACGGGGCTTCCACCACCTCTCTGGGCAACCTGTTCCAGTGCCTCACCACCCCCATAGTAAAGAACTTTTTCCTAACATCTAATCTAAACCTACCCTTGTCTAGTTTAAAACCATTGCCCCTCATCCTATTGCTACGTGTCTTTATAAAGAGTCCCTCCCCAGCTTTCTTTTAGACCCCCTAGAACCTCAATTATGTTCTTCTGCACTGTATTCTTCTTTGAAAATGTTTTTCTTTGCCAATCCCTCGCAGGGTTGTGGCCTCTGCAAATTTGACAAGAGGGCACGCTCTGTCACTTCCTCCAGATTTTTGGTAAAGTTACTAAACAGGACCAGCCCCAGGACAGACCCATGCAACATCCCACTTGTTAATGGCTTCCAAAGTAGAACGTGACCCATTAAATGTGACCCTTCAAGTCAAATCATGCAATCAATTTTTACCCATTTAGTTCTACCTTCATACAGATTATAGTGCCCTAATTTGAATCATGTTTGCTTTATTCATTTTCCTATACACAATCCCAGTAACTAATATCAAAAGTCTTGTGTAACAAAGGTGCATATAAGTGTATATAGAAATTTGTGTTCTCCTAGGAGAAAAAGTAAGTTGCACCCTAAAAATGCTGTTAACATTAATAACAGTAAGTAGTCTTATTAATGTGACAATTGTGAGAACACTGCAAGACAGGAAAAAAAAAGCCAAGTTCACATGGCATAGGAACACAAGAGGACGACAGTCATTAGCAGAGATGTTGAAAGAAAAGAAGATTTAGAAAAAAAGACAGTGAATGCTAATTCTCTGCTGCCCATCATTATTTCAGGGAAACTGGACTCTTTCCAAAGCCAGGCACTTTGTGCCTTGCTATGAAGCAATGAAAGAGCCATTTGGGGTCAGCAGTAACTGTAAAATCAATGGACAGCAAAGGAGTCCCTCATTACTCAGCTTGACTGGAGACAGAAGAATATTTGATGATCACTTTTATATTCTGTCCCTGAAGGTGACCACAATTAAGCCAAGCTACAATGATGACGGCTAATGGGGTGCTGCTGAGATTCAAACATTATGTAGAATCCCATAGTATGTGAAGTCAAAGCCAGTAACACATTTCTGTGGTTTAATTAAAAACAATAGTGGAAGTTTAATGAACACTGTGTTAGTGTGACGGGAGAAATTTGTATTAAAAAAATGGTCCTAACAAGAGAAGATGGAACATTTGTGAGAGCTGAAAAAAAGCCCAGCTGGCCAAAGGATCAAAAGGTCAAACATATTTCACTATCACTTTTAGTTTCCTGTAGGTATTATAAACAGAAAGATCTCCGAGAAACTTGGTGCAAGAAAAATAGCTTTAGCAGCACCTGAAACTGTAGTGGGCAAAGGTATTTCAATGGCATTCATTGTAGTCTGAAAGAAGAAATTGCTCACTTCTATGGGTGAAATGTATTAACCTCTAACAGGCAGTGAGTCAATAAAAATGATTTAAGACTTCTTTCTCGCCTTAAACTCTGTGAATCTGTGAATACCAGACGACACCTGTGCAAAGCCAACTGCTTGTCATTCATACCATGATCTTCTTTATGTTTCCTGAAGTATTATAAGGACAATGTTCTTCTTCTCTATCTGCCCACTTGCACATCTTAAAAGAGTTTGTAATCATTTACCAGAGACTTTGTGAGTTGTTGCTACCTTCTGGGTGACATACTTGGAAGCTTTGAACTTGGAATATGTGCACAGAATTGCAGCTGTGCTGCTACAGCACGTGATAAAAGTGGGAATATGACCAAGCTCCTGTTCTTTTATTTTTACCAAATCTTTCTTTCCAAACTATAGATTTCACATAATTCCTGGAGCTCTTACAGCTCTATCAGGACTTGAACAGCAACAGTGACTGTAGAACGTGAGCCCCAGTTTTATTCCCATCGCAGACACAGAAGGCAGCAAGGGCATCTTCGAATGAAAACAGTTCCTTAGTCACAGTGTTGAGGACAAACTAGAATGAAAAGATCTTCCACAGGGTAGGATGTAAGTGCTTCTTAGGGAGGATGTAGGAGAAGGAATAATTTTCCAAAAGCCAAGATGGATGGGAAGGGTGACAGGCAGAGAGAGAGGAGGTTGTTGGGAAGTCCTCTCTTGATGCTCAGGCATCAGAGTTAGGGAACACACCCCAGATCTCTCCTGACTGCAGAAACCAGCTGCTTCCCTGGAGGATCAAAGGGGTTTATTGCTCTGCTGCAGCCCTGATCAGAGGAGTCTTGTGACTTGTGTAACACCAGGGCCTTTCCATTTGCACCTCTTCTGCTTTTCCCTCGCAACACGGTGTTCTGCTGGTCACTTTCTGTGCAACTGTGCACCCTGAGGGTGTTGGGACAGAGTTTTGTACCCAGGTAGCTTGGGCAACATGTGTGTGATCAAAACATGCTCTGGGCAGTAGGATTGGCGTAATGAGTGAGGGTGACTAATAAAGAGGTGGAGAGCATCAGGGTGAAACCATATAGTTACTGTAGGAAGAATATTTGGGAGGGATTACCAGCTGCACTGGAGATTACCAGGGATTACCAGCTGCCCACCACCACTGTTTAACCTTGTAGCTAGCTGCCATGGAAAATTTCATTTTCTCTTTCCCTTTCCCTTTCTCTTTTCCCTTTCTCATATCCCTTTTCTCCTTCCTTTTATTCCTTTCCCACTTCTTTTTCCCATTCCCTTTTCTCTTTTCCACTTTCTTAAATTTGTGGGGATTTTAGTCTGTCTTTGAAAATGGCCATTCTCACTAGAGCTGATGTCCCTCGGTTCTTTATGTCATCAGTCATATCCAAACACACTCTCTATAAAACATCCATGTGGATCCTGTTGTACAAAACAGTTGGGTAATCAGTCACTTCAGTGATTTATTGCTGGTGCCTAGGGTGTGTAGGGTTTCCACTTTAAGGTTTGTAATGATTTCTTCTGAATTAATGCTTACCAAGCCTCAAAGGTCATATCTAAATGCTGTATCTTTCACTCTGAGCCAAACACTTCTTCTTTCAAAAACTATCCTCTCTGCCACTCTTGCTTTCATCTAACAGCGTGGAAGAATACCTGTGCCAGGAGTGTTACCGGGCACCTCTGCAAACTGCTTTATTACCTGTTTGTGGGAGGCAGCACACACCAGTAGACAAGGCAGTGTACTAAGACTCAAGACTGCTAGGGTCTATTCCTGTCTTTGTGACCCCCCCTTTTCTGTGGTTTTTGGCAAGTTATTCCACCCCTGTGCCATATTTTCTTTACCTGTTGTAAAAACAGCATTGATACCAGGTTCTTACAGTTGTCTACAAAGTACTTTGACTCTAGAGGGGATTTAGATAAGTATGGGCAACTTTTGCTAGAACCAGCTTGTTGACAATTAAATCTTTATGAACAAATAGGTCCTAAATTTAGACCATTGAGAGGTAATCTTACTTCATTTCACCAGATCTGGGAACTTGGTGACAGTGGAGGAGAGAAGCTGCTCGAAGAGGCATGGAGAGGTGCTCAGTCACATTTGTTACTGTTCTTTTATATAAATCAGTGCAAATGAAACATTCCTGATTCCCAGCTAATTATTAAAGTGTGACTTATTTAGCTTGTTTTACCCTTCTAGAAAGTAGAAATCTAATTCAGACATCTAATTTCCTGCTGTATTTGAGAGAGAGACAGATTCCTTGAAGAGCAATCCATCCAACCGTTAGGATAATACCCTGCACAATGGCATCTTTATCTAGTATCTGCTTATCTACTAAGCACATGCTGTAACTGCAATGTCCTAGCATCATATGTACAGCTTTCTAGTTGCATTTCTTTGGTTGCTCATAGTCCTTTTGTGAAAAAGTAGTCTGCTGAAATTATTATTATGCTCAGTTGTTTTCAAGAGATGTCCTCTTGGGTGACTGCAGAAATTCTATCTACTAGTCCTGAAATCTATGATTTGACATTTTATGCTGTGGAACTTTTTCCCATTTCCAGTACTTTGAATCTAAAGATCATCTATTTATTTATTGTGTGATAGCCTGAACCTCTTCTACATTAATCACTTCCCATAACACAACATCATAAGCAGGTTTTGTCAGCATGTTTCCACATTTAATTCTAAAATTTTAAGAAAGTATATAAGAAGTCAGTCACTAGGCTACCCCTTGAGGAACTCCACTCCTGACTTTCCCCCACAGAGTACATTCCCCTTCAAAAGCACCTACTGCTGTCTCTCCTCTACCTAATTCCTTATTCACCTGAAATTTCTTCCACTAATTTGCATCTTCTCCAGTTTCCCATATGGCATGGTAGGCCAGACAGATGACACCAATGGCATTTCTATGTCTAGAAAATGAGTTAGCAGAGAAGGATGTCAGGCTATTCAAATGCGATTCACATTCAGCAAATCCAAGCCGCAATTTATCTCATTCTCCATTTTTAAATTGTCTCTGGCTTCTTTTTCCATCAAAATATATGTCAGGGCCCCGAGGGCACTAATAGGCTTTAATTGCCCTGACCAGCCTTGCCTGAGGCCTCCACCCACCCCTTCCAGCTCCTTAGGGAACCACCAGCCCTGGCTGATCCCTGACAATATGTTCTTAAACTTCTCATAGATTTGAGATCAAAATAATATGCCTGTAATTACATAAATAAAGTTTTTAACCATCTTTAAATAACATCACTGAATTTTCCTGCTGTCCCTGACTTGAGATCCATGTTGGAAATCCTGCTATTAGACCAATAGCTCTGTGTATAAATCTGTAATGGAGATGACACTCTCTCCCTGACCTGAACTCATCAATCTCTCTGACGTTTTTGTGCGTACCTCAGTTCCAGTAATTTTTATTTCTATATTCTTAATCACAAAGCTGTCCTTCCTTTGCCCATATGTTCAGCATCATCGTCTTTGCTAACAGCTGAAAAGTACAAGAACAATTAATGCTTCAGCAGAAAACTCCTTTCTGTAGGTCCTCATTCAGTTAGGTTGTTAGGTACATGTCTAACTTAAAGGCCAGTAGGAAAATCTGTGTATTTAAACACTTCATTCTGCTGGACACTTGCGCACAGTTGCCAAGCTTGCTGTCACAGGTTTAGTGGCATTCTACTCTTGAGCTTACATAATGTAGTCTTCAGGCATCTCAAGGAGCTGACACAGGTGTCAAGAGACACTTTCCAAGGCTAAATATTGGAGCTTGCATTTTAATAGAGCACATTATTACAGGCAAATATTCTCATCAAGCAGCCATGTACCATATGGTTATCTAGTTTCAAGCAGATTGCTAACCCCAGACCTCCTTAATGCAAATAAATCATGGCATTCTCTTAATATATTGGAGACTGCATCTGTTATCCTGCACCTGTCACTACTGCAGCAACAGAATGATTTATGGTTCTAAACCTCAGCCCATTAGGAAATGGCACATGGATAGACACACGTGCCACCATCAGTTTGGGGGACAGATGGAAACATAGTAGTGTCATAAACTTCACACACTATTTCCTGATAATATCAAAGCTCTCTGGTGGACAGTTCTTTTGAGATACACACCTAGAAACGGGTTACTCACCAATATCTGCATGTTTCTTTGGTAACTGAAGCAATGCTTAACAACTCCTGGTTTAACCTGTCATGACGGGGGGTTCATTTAAAACATTTGTCCACACAGAAAAAATGAAGATCAGGACACAGTTTTAGAGTGCAAACAAGAAAAGAATTTGTCTAATTATTTGTTGTTTCCAGCTCAATTTAAAGGTGATTTTAAATTAATTAATTGTTTATATATTTATATATAAAGCTTAGAGAAAACAGACCTACTACTTCTCCAAGAACTAGCAATGAAATCTATTCATAACTTGGTGAATAAAAAATTACTAGAAACTTGTTTTCAAAATGCTTTCTGAAAGATAGGATGAATTTCACGTAACTTTACCAAACTAATATAAACATGTATGTCTCTTGTGGCTCTATGGACAAGGAAGATAGATGTCAAAGATAGCTACCTCTTAAGTAGGTGCAGAAGACATTTTTTGTAGTACATGCAAAATTTAATTAGATAAAACAAGATCACGCCCAAGGCTTTTCTAAACATTGAGGTTAGGAATTAGCATGGCTTGTTCAGATTAAATTATTTATTATCAATGTTTGCCCTCATTTTTTTCACAAGCTCCCTGCCCTAGCTTCCATCTATCAGTTGATTGTACTGTCATACATTAGCAAGAAACTGTTACTGATGTCTGGTCATTTCAGAGTGTTAAAACAGAACCGCAAATAATTTAAATTACAGGCTGTTTGAACACCATGAAAATAATTCAAGTAGCTTGAAATATTACTGAACACCCTGAAGAAATATACTTGGGAGAGTCCTGGGTTTACCTATTCTTCCATTTCAGCTTTCAGAATTACCATCTTGTATGCTTGGAGAGCAGCAGAACATGGTTTTCTTCATTATCACATAAATATAATACCTTACACAGCAAGATGAGATGAACCAGAAATGCATTTCTGTGGAGTCTTTCTTCTCTATCGTGACCAAACTGGAGCAACTGAATTTCTAGTGCCTAATAATTTTATACATCAGTACAGGCAGACTACTTTTGATTGTGCTTTTCATTTCAGACCAAGAATCTCTAAATGACACATGATCTAGTCAGAAATTATCTGTAACAAATTGTTGAACTGGAATCTTTCATTCACATTACTTTTCTGATGGTTACTTACCTGTTTTCATGCCAGCTTGCCTGCTTCCTCAGCAGCCACCAAGAAACCTGAAAAATCTTCAGATTCCTCCGATTTTTAGCTCTCTGAATACAGAGGATTCAACAAGATAGTTAAATTCACTGTTTCTTCAGAAAATTCCTGGCTAACTAATGAAAGAATGTGCACTTGAGTAGTTACCTCTACATTCAGGTTCTTAGGAGCTTCATCCTCTCCCAAACAAGAAAGCTTGTTGGACCTCCAACTCCAAAGCTCCCAGGCTCTTTCACAGACCACCAAGCAGGATGTTGTGGAACAGGAGCCCTCTAGATCCCTGGAGTGTATCTGCAACTAAATAGTGACGAATTTTGGCTCTGTTACAATTTCTGGGGTATTAGCTTCTCATCCTTGTTCTCAAAACTATTTTTCATTGATGTAGAATTTGCCTTTTCTGCAAGCTGTGACCCAGACACCTTGCACTAACAGGTGTTCCTATACAGCTCAGCAGATATCTCACAGCTCACTAGAGATTTTGTATTTTTTGATGCCACGCTGCAAAATTTTCAGGGTTTATAGATGTGAAAATTGCAGTGAGGGTACTTAACAGGATTTTCAAAAAGACCTATAGACATCTAATTCCACTGATTTCAAATGTGCTTTTGCATTCTGTTTATTGAAAACAAACATTTGTGAAGTTATTACTATTGCCTCTGTGGCCCACACTCTGCAACAGAGGACAACGCTCCCTAGAGTTTTTTTATAGTGTATATATATATTATGAGAACTATTGGTATTCTAAGGTTGTAATTTAGAGCTTAGAAACCATTTAAAATGCAAAATTTTTGTCAAATTGTCAGCAAATAATTGTTTTTCTAAAAAGTGTATCTGTGGATTTCCATATACGAATGGAACTGGTCTCTGAGAACACACATAAATAAACTTTAGGATATTGGACCAAATTTGGACCAAATTCTGCCTTGACATAAACACAGCAAAACCTCAGTATTTTACTGAGAATTCATAAATTGTAAATCAAGACAGATTTTGGCCAGTGCTGAGCAACAGACACATACTAGCCTTGGAGGAGCTCTAAGTCACAAATTTAATTTTTCTATTAAAATTGAGCTGGCTTAGACAAGCTGCAATTCTCAATCAACTGCTTTGCCCATGTGAGACACAAAATGCTAGCCTCTTGCTTTCAGGTGAAAATACATGATCAATGCTATTAGTTATTTAAGAGTGGACCTGAAGCCTGTCGAAGTCTGCTGCTTATTTTAATAGGCTTTGGAACAAGTCTTTCAGAATCATAAACAGATTAATAACAAATAGAAAATACTACAAAAAGCAATCTCAATCATCCTTCATTGGTTGAGATCTCCTACAGTTGGAAAACTACCTCATTTCTGATGTGTGAAAGTGCATATGCAGGGGAATCTGCATACAGAAATAGACATTCTTCATATTCTATCTTTTGTCTTCTGCATTTTCTAGATAGGCTATTTCAATCTGAAACACAGCACCTGAAAGCATTCTGAATGAAGTAGAAGAGACAAAGAAATCATTGCTGTCTGAAACTGTATGAGAGAAAGCTATTTTTAGTTGAATTTAAAGTGTTTCTGTAGATTACCAACAATTATATACAAATAGACTTATTTAACAAATCAATGGCTGTCAGACTGATATTCTTTAGGAAAATGACTAATGTTACCAATTTTAATCATAAATTCTTTGACTTCATGCTTTTCTTGTAGTTCCAGATTCTTTCAATACAGTAGTAATGTAGTAATTCCAGGCTTCATCAGAAGCCAAATTAAGTTTCTAATCCCTAGAGCTGAAGAGAAAGCACCATGCCAAGGGACAAAAACCAAACAGCTAATGAAAGGATCAATTAAATCTGTAGGGTTTTTAGCCCAAATCATAGTCATTGGAACTATTAGGATTTAGCAGTGCTGAGCTACTGTTAAGGATATTTAAAAAAAGCTATGCTTGAATCACTTGGGGTCTTATTATATCTTCATTATATCATTATATGATTATATTTTCATTTTTGCTATGTTGAACAATGTAATTTTGAGGTTGAAAGTAGAATTTGGTTTGTAAGACATTTTTTTTTGTTACTGCCAGTCCCTTTATCCCCCTCCTGAGATACACACTGGTCTCAAAAAAGCCTGGAAGCACCCCCAAAGGAGTCCATTTAGATGAATCACTCAAAAAGAGAACAGCAGCAATGTGAGAGATTCAGAAAATATGGTCTGCCATAAGAACTTGAAAGAACCAGGGTTGTTCAGCCTAAATGAAAGAAAAGAGTATGCTTGAATGATTTTATAGAAAATATTGCCAAAACCTGGAAAGGACTAACTCGTTCTGCCTTCCTATGGTGGACAGGATGAGAAGTCACAGGATTAAGATGCAGGAAGGATCATTTAGGTGAGATGTCAGTAAATGTGATTTGATACGTTTTTATAATAGCTCTTTGACCTGTCCCCCACAATCCCCACCACTGAATGTGTGTTAGGGAAAGAGGGCATTTGTGTGGAGCACAGTCTTTATATTCTTGGTAACAGAAGAAAGAACAAGGTATTCAAGCCTAAATCTGAATAATTATCTAAGTTCTTTAATTTGTGGAAAGTGAAAAGATCAAGGCAGAAAAGTGGTGACTCCAATCTGCTTTTTTCATACCCTTAAGGTTTATATTTTATCATAATTAATCCATAATGCTGAATTTCCCACATCCTAGAGTAAATATCCCATCATTCCCATTCACTTAAAAAAATAAATTTGGTGTTTCGTAATAATGTCAGATCAGATAGAGCTTCCAGAGCACCCAATTCACTGCAGCTGAAAGTGGAATTCCTCACTAGGGAGAGCCAGGCTCAATGGAAGTGGTAAAAGGTTGGCCACAAGATATTTTGCTTTCTAAACTGCATGTGGAAATAATATTATTTGTGCAGTACCATAATATGATGGATGTCCATTTGACAAGGTAACAATACAGAAAACTAACTGTGCAAATACCATCTTTCAATAATGCAATTGCTTTATTAAATGAGGTATCAGATTCTTTCATTAAAATTAAGAAATAGAAAGGATTTTTAAATTATTTAATTGCTGTCCAACTGCATATATATAGAAAAGTAACAATGGATTATTTACAGGTTGAGTAGAAAACTCTTTATGGCAGAGTCTTCTCAGAGACAGTGACTTGCAAGTTTGACTTCTTTGGCTGTCTCATTATTAGATTCCACGCTGAATACTTTTATTAATGTGCTCAGTTACTACCTGGAATGTTACACTGTCAGTCTAGTTATACAAAGCTTTCCGAATGACAGAGTAGAAAATAGTTTTCTCAAAAGAGTCTTCAAGGTTGCTCTCAAACAGGTTTACAGAAACTGTATCAGCCACAGTTTCATTTTGGTGAATCCTAGTGAGTCAATCTTTGCCAAATTTGCATTTAGCAGACTTCAATATCGTTTTGTCTCTTTAACAGTTTTTAAACTATGTTAGATTCCTGAGTTACTGTTGCTAGATAACATCCCTACCTACTACAGCATAGAAATTAAGGACTGAAAAAAAAGCATAATGCTCCTATTTGTAATTCTGTAAGTCTAATTTTTCTTTGCCATCCAGGAGTGATTCTTAGGGAATGTTTCTGAATGGTTTGACAACTCCAATTCCATATTACCCTAACAATGAATGCACACCAACTCTTTGGCCAAAATTTCACTATAGGAGATATCCTTGTTAACTTTTTTGCTGATAATTTAAGATATACCTTAGAAGCTATATCTGAGTTTCTTCAGATTCAGTTGATCATGTCCTGGCCTCACTTTCATAACTTTGAATCATTATGCTCCATCCTATGTATTAAGCCCTTCAGATAACTGCAGATGAGAACAGATCTACAGCAGATGGGAACAGCCCCTGGTTCCTCAATGGCAACCAAAGGCTTTTTGTCCACGTAGCAGAATATATGCAGTAGGGTTTGTCAACCTCTTCTTTACCTCTGTTGATTAATGTGCAAAGTAGTTGTATAAAGTTATGTAATTAGATCAGTGGCTTTCATTGAGTGCTCACCTGGGCATCTCTCTACTGCTTCTCAGAGATTACTTAAGGTAGTTAAGCAAAAAGATCTCAAATATCTTAAATTTGCTTCTGTGAAAAGTTTTCAGGTGAAAACCATTATTATTAAATTGGATCCATATATTCCTTCACAAAAGAAAACATAACAAACCAATCAAGAGAAGTGAGTAAGCTCTGTGCTATTTTTCTAGAAAAAGTATATCTTTAAGCACATAATGGTGTTTATTATTTCATTTCTGAATTCTTCAAAACCTCTTTTTTGATATCAAGGTGCCAAGAACAATTCATTGTCGTGACAGCCTCTAATATCTAATAGCCATTTAACATCTCTGTGCACTCTGGTCTCCTGTACCTTTTCACAGTAGAAGCTATATATTCTCTCTGCCCCAAGGGCACTAACTAGTCTGTAGTTCTTTTTTCCTTTTATTTTGCTTACTTATTCTAGGAAGGCAATATGATTAATGTTTCCCTGGAAAATGTCAGGCAGCATTCACTGCACTCTAAGTCAGCTATACCAGCTCCCTTCTAAATTTATTAAACAAACCAGTCTGTTACTACTACCACTATTATTACTGATTAGTTGTACTGGAGGAACAGAACACTGCAGTGCCTAAGCTTTGACTTGTTCAGCACTCCAGCAACACAGAGCAAATAATTGAACTTATTCTGAAGAAAAACAAAAAGAGAAAGAGTGGTTATGAGAAATAAATGAGAGGAAATGCACACTAATCATAGGAAATATTTTATGCCAAATTTAGTACAGAGGGGAAAACAGAAAAAATGAATGTAATTCTGGCGACAGGTAGGTAAGCCACTCAGTGTATGTAGTTATAAAAAAGATGGTCTCTTCTCCAAAATATGAACAGGCCAGTCTGGAAAAGGCAGTGCATCCTGGAGCAAAGGGAGAGTGTGAATCCTCTTTCTCTTCTGCAGGCAGGAGGGCTTATAGCAAAGCAGATACGGAGCCTTCAACAGATTTGTAAATTCCTTCTACCCCATATTGTTATTTTAATTAACAGATATCCACACATTTCCAGGTCTTCATAACCTGCTTAGTACTTGGATACTGCAATCTCCTTAAGGGCATGAATAGACCCTTGAATCCCTACAAGTCCCCACTGAAATAGAACTTTACCAGCTTTACAACTTTTCAGGAATTCACACTTCTTTTCATTTCCAATATCATCTGCCCTCTGGTGCATTCACAATTAATCTCTGAATTGTGAGTATGGTCAAAATGTTTGAAAGGCAGTAATATTCTGAAAACTAATATTCTGAGAAGAAACCTCGAATGGCATTGTATGGATGCACCTTTTATTGTCTCCTTGATGCCTGTAATGCAAGCTGTTTACTTTGGCATATTTGTAAGAAAGACCACACTGTTGTTTGTCCTAAAACTTGCTGCAGATTGATTTGATAATCATGCCAAGTTCTTTCTGTTTCTGATGTCTTCAGTCCGAATAATTCAACTCATTTATCAGTGGTGGCAAAGGAATGCCATGCCTCTTGCTGTGCAGCGCTCGCAGAAGAATGAGTGAAAGAACTTTATCAATGTTACGTGCTCAGAAAGCTCTATGAAACACTCAGTGTGGTTCCTATGTGCTGTACTTCAGAATTCACAGAACTGTAACCATTCTGTTTTGTCCACCTTACTGATTTTCACTGTACTTTCAGAGTAGCCCTTGACACAAAGCTCTAATATTCACACTGAAAATCAGATCACCAGAAGCAGGAATATTAGTTTCAATCCTTTGATAATTATAAACTTAAATTCTGCTTCTGAGAAATTAAACTCAAGGAAGACTAAAAATTATGTGATCTCGAAATCTACCTGCATGTATTTCTCACAAAGTTTAAGTGATTTTTCAGGTGAAATTTCAATGTGAAATTGTCACAAATGTAAATAAAAAGAGTCAATGTTTCTCTGGAAAATCTCAGCTCATGGTTACCATTTCCATCCACTTTCAAACTTTGCAGCTCCTTGATGAATTACTCTTTATATTGCATTGGACACATTCTGAACAAGTGTGGCTCATTTTCCTGTGCTGGAGATCCTGGCATATCACAACACAAGAGCTACTCATCTCAGAGTCAATGTACAGTTAATCTGGAAAAGAAAATCAGCTTACCATACACAAAAGTAGCATGAGGTGTGGATAAATTCTGAAGACAGTCTGAAAGAACAGAAAAAAACACTTGATTGAAGAGTGCAGGTGATCTGAAAGAAGCTGTGCAAAAGTGAGCCACTAACACTGGAGTTTGATGTCACAAGGCCATCATGATTTTTTAAATTTCTCAGAAGACAGTTTGTTCAACACATGACAAAATGCTGTAATTTGTCTACCTTTATATAGGTACTGCATCATATAT
Organism: Brachypteracias leptosomus; assembly: GCA_013401335.1. Lineage (NCBI taxonomy): Eukaryota > Metazoa > Chordata > Aves > Coraciiformes > Brachypteraciidae > Brachypteracias > Brachypteracias leptosomus. The sequence continues at coordinate 28,303 of VYZX01018121.1, forward strand.
ACCTGTGTGGCAAGACAATTTCCACTGTGCAGCTGTGCTAAAATCTACAGCAAATTCTTTTTTTCTTTCCTTTGTAGCTTCAACAAAACTAAAAAAATTGAAAGCAAAAAAAAAAGTAAGTAAAACATGGATGCATATTTGTCTTTGTTTTGTATTCTTTTAGCTACTGATCAAATACAGGTAATGATTTTTTTTCTCTATACCCTCTAAGCCTGTACGGTCATAAACCTGGAAACTGGATGCAAGTTTTCCAACATTCTTCTTTGTATAGTGATTAGCATGCATTTTGTCATAAACACAAATTCATTTTTTCCTTTCAGTCCAACTCCAGTGCTGGACACAGAATCTGATGTACTGATACACAGTTAGGTCCACTATAGACCACAGTGAACAAAGCACTTGGATATTTTGATAGTTTTAGGACTTACCTTAAATATAAATGCATACTAAAGTTATGGGCTTGATCTCAGGTATTTCAAAGGAAAGGGGAGAAAAAAGGAGCTATCATAGGCAGCAAAAGATCATTGTCATGTTCAATACAATGTCCTATAGGATATGGATCTCCAGAGCCCTTAGGTCCTTTGAAGGAATTCTCTTTCTCTACAAGTTCAGACTGTGACTATTAATGCTACCAATGTCTTGTTTCCATCCTTCGTGTTGTATCCTGTTCACACTCACACCTACTGCAAATAAAGAAGACCCTATAATCTATTTCTTGAACAGAAGCAAAAGTAAAATATTCAAGCCCTGGAATACCTTGGTTTCTTTGATCACAGCTGGGTGGCAATATAGACTAGAGAGACTAATGACTTGTAATGAAGATACATTTCCCATACATTCAAACACATTTACCTATCATTTTTTCACCTTCACCACATAAAATGAAGACAGGCTTTTTAGAAAAAAAAAAAAAGTTTATATAAAAGTGCATGAAACAGGAGCTAAAACCAGCAGGCACCAGGTAACCATGATACTAATTAGCTGTGATTTTCTTTCAAGTCTTTGTCTAACCTGCCTATTTAGATTGCACTGTCTCTTCTTTCCATGGGTGTACTTATATTCCAGGCTCTGTAATCTAATGATAAAAAGGTTTGTGGAAGTCATTTACTCTCTAAGTCATATAAAATATATGAAGAAAGGCAACAAAGATCAGGATGCAAGACTTCTTTCCTTTCATCAGAACACATCCTCTTCTCACCAGCCTGCAGAATCCAGCTCTTTACTTTCTCCCTCTGATCTCATAAATCTTGAATTCTTCTACACACAGTAGCTTGATCAAGTTCTGATAAAAGTGATAGAAAGTACACCCTAACAGACTTTGGAAGGATAAGATCAGTTCTGCAAATTTGTTTTTTTCTATAATTTTCTAACCACAAGGTTTTGGTGCAAGAAATATCTCACATCATTACTGTCAAAGTCCAATGTTTGGCTCTCTAATTCCTGAAAGACACAGGAATCAGACATAAACCAGACACACACTCTGGTAAAGTCATGTTCCAGCTCTAATATAGCTCTGCATCTTGTGTTCCTTATTGCTGTCTCCAATTGGGCCTTTCAATGGGATATGCAAAGTCAGAAGACTGTCAGTGTAATGTGAAGGAGCACTGCTAGAGAAATTTCATGTTAATACTTCTGAAAGTGAAGACTGGAAAATAATAGGTGAGGAAGGAGCTCAGATGTAAAAAGAAGTGTACAAGAGGTGGAAGCAGAGGTGGGTTAGGAAAGCCAAGGCCAGTCTGGCTCTGAATCTAGTGAGGGGTGTGAAGGGTGTGTGGTGGTTTAAACCCTGCCGGGACCGGGCACCACGTGGCCGCTGCCCCCCCCACCCCCAGGACGGGAACAGGAGAGGTAGCAAAATACAAACCCTGCTACATACAGCGATGCAAAAGCGACAATCACAACAACAGTAACAGCAACAGGGGTAACAATGTACAAAGCAATAGGTATAAAGGTACAGACCGCGTGGATACAGACACAGACACAGAGCGAGGCAACCTGGGTGAGAGAAAGACGGGACTGCTCTGCCCGCGCCTTGAGTACCGGACATGACGTCAGCATGGTATCGAATAGCAACTCCTGGTGAACATTAACCCTATCCTGGCTGAACCAGGACAAGGGTGACAGGAAAAGTTCTACAAGTACCTTAGCAGCAAAAGGAAAACTAGGGAAAACATGGGTCCACTGCTGAATGTGGCAGGGGAACTTTGACAAATTACATGAGAAAGAATGATGTTCCAAACACCTTCTTTGCCTCGGTCTTTACTGGAAAGCCTGGCCTTCAGGGATCCCAGACCTCTGAGAGCAGAGGGAAGATATACCTGAGGAGGAGGAGGACCAGGTGAGGGAGCACTTAAACAAACTGGACATACAGAAGTCCATGGGGCCTGATGGGTTGCACCCACAAGTGCTGAGGGAGCTGGCTGATGTCACTGTAAGGCCATTCTTAGTTATCTCTGAAAGATTATGGCAGCTGGGAGAGGTTCTTGAAGACTGTAAAAGAGCAAATGTCACTCCTACCTTCAGGACGGGCAAGTAGAAAGATCCAGGGAATACAGGCCAGTCAGGCCCACCTCAGTCCCTGGGAAGGTGATGTAGCAAATAATCCTGGAAAACATTTCTGAACTTATGAAGAAAAAGAAAATGACTGGGACTAGTCAGCATGGATTTACAAAGGGGAAGCCACAGTTAGCCAACCTGGTAGCCATCTACAAGGTGACTAGCCTGGCAGATAAGGTGAAAGGAGGGGATCTTGCTTAGCTCAATTTTAGCAAGACTTTTGACAGACTGTCTCCCATAACATCTTCATCAACAAGCTGACAAAGTACAGGTTAGACCAGTGGACAGCAAGTTGGACTGAAAACTGGATGAACAGCCAGATCCAGAGGGTTATGATCAGCTGCAAAAAGTCCAGCTGGAAGCAAGTCACTAGCAGTGTGTTCCAGAAGTCGATACTGAGGCATACACCTTTTAGTCACTTCACTAGTGACCTGGGTGATGGGACAGAGTGCACCTTCCAAAAGTTCACAAATAATACAAAACAGGGAGAAGTGGCTGGCACACCAAATTGTTGTGCTGTCACTGAGATGAACCATGACAGGTTGGAGACATCAGATGAGAGTAACCTCAAGAAGTTCAAAAGAGGGAAATGCAAAATCCTACCCCTGGGGAGGAGTAACATCAAGCACCAGCATATGCTGGGGGCTGGCAGACTGGAAGGCAGCTTGGCAGACAAGGACCAGGGAGTTCTGGTGGATAACAATGCTGACCATGAGCCAGAAAATGTGCTTTTGTGACAAAAAAAGGTCAGCAGCTTGCTGGGCTGCATTAGGAAGAGTGCTGCCAGTGGGTTGAAGGTCTACTCAGAACTGTTGAGGCCACAACTGGAGTACCAAGTCCAGTGCTCCCCACTACAAGACAGATATGAACTTATTGGAGTGAGTCCAAAGCAGGGCCACGAAGATGATTAAGGGACTGGAATTTCTTTCATACCAGGGGAAGCTGAGAAAGATGGAACTGTTCAACCTAGAGAAGAAATGGCTCAGAGAGCTCTCATCAATGTGTATAAATACCTAGTCAGAATGAATGAAGAAGAGGCAACCAGATTTTTCACAGTAGTGCCCACTGAGAGGACAAGAGGTAATGGGCACAAATTAAAAACCATGAAATTTCATCTGCTCTCGCTCCCTCTGCTTGAGTAGGGGGATTGGACTTTATCTAAAGAGGTCCTTTCCAACCTAAACAATTCTGCAGTTCTATGACAAAACAGCAAGAAAAAATCAACTAATTTCTCCAAAAGTGACTACATTCATGAATTAAGACATTGTAAAACATGCTGAATGCCTTGTTCTCAGGAAATAAAATAGCAGTTTTGTCTTACAGAACACCCAGTATTGCAAAGGACTGAAATAAAAGCACAGTGTTTCTACAGAAACACTACGTAGCTCTGGAAACCAAAATTCTCTGTAGAATTATGAGTATCAGTCATCTTGAATCACATTAGAACATATTATTGTGAGGAAAGATAACAGACTGTTAAATCAAAGGAAATAGAAATTCTGCTCTCTTTAAAAGCCTTGCTTTCTCATTTAAGAAAGCCTTAGGAAAATTCAAAGCTTACAGAAAGTATTATTATTGAAGCAAAAGAGATCTAATGGTAACTGGCAAATGAAGATGGTCAAGTTGAACAGTCTGCTAAAAGTATATATTTTTAATATATCATACCTCCTATGACATTTGTCACAGATAAGCAAAGTAAAAAAATTCTGAATTCTTAACTAGGAATAAAATCCATGCATTAATGATCCTGTTTTCTCTGTTCTTTGATTTAAAGTTTTAGAGCAGAGATCTCTGTATAATGTCTGATAAACAAGGCTTCAGATCTTGTGTGTATCCTGCAGGAGTCACAATAATGCAAATAGATAAGTATAGCGTGGAGGGGACAAGGTGAAAAAGATAGAAAAAGGAAATAATAGAAATAAAATTGATATAAGTTAATCACAGACTTTCTAGGTGAAAATAAATTTCAGGAAAAAGTCTCTAAAAAATATTACAAATCTAAGACAATTCATAGCTTACTGTACAGAAGATACATTCCTCTCCTCTCCTTAAAGAAAGGGTGTTATAAAGCATAGTCAGTCTTTCTGGATGGAAAAGCAAAAGGAATGGAAGGCTAGTACACAAGCTTCAAGGGAGTCATGCCATGCTGGAACATCTAGGTAAACCATGGAGCTGTAGAGGCTGAAAATCAGAAGGCCAAAGTGATCTTCTTATCCCATTTCCAAAACAGCAAAAGTCAGTTAGTTCTTTTCACTGAGCACAGGTAGAAAAAAAAAAGCTAGGGTTTAGATGACAAAACACTGATGTCTGGTACCATAGTAGACACCATAAGGTAACTGAGATAGCAGCTAACATATATGAAACATTGAGGAAAATAACCAGGGGCAGAGCAACACATCCAGATGAGAAAGAAATCATTTAGTGGCATTATTAGTAGTTACAGAGCTTCAAAAAATAACATAAAGCTCCTTAGATTCCAATCAGCAGAGCAGTCACAGAGGAATAATCATCTGAGATAGCAGCATATACTCACATTAACTTTGTGCCAAAAGTAAAAGCTAATCCACAATATTGTAAAAGATAATGATTGTTCAAGATGTTAGAAAAATACTCACGTGTTACATATGGATACTTGGAAAAGAACCTGCCAATTAGGACAAGAAGTATCCAAACCACTGATTACGGGTATGACCGCAACCTTGGCAAAACATCTGCCAATAATACTACAGAAAGAGAGTGACCATACCAAAGTTATTCTTGAAAACTCACAAATAAAGACATACACAGAGCAATGAACTGTACAATGCTCTGATGGGTTTGTTTCAGTATTTCCTTTCATTAGAAGTATTCCAAAATTATAAAATAAGAATATAACCTTCAGCTTCCAAAGTGAGGTATAACGGATAAAAAAGCTGACGGTTATTTCTACTTTAAAAAGGATGCATGCCTCAGAGTGAATAAAAAAATTTAACAGGTAGATCTCACTGTCACACTCACTAACCACTGTTCTCTGAAGATAAATGTTATTCTAGAAACACAGATGTCTGAATATGTTCTATACCATGCAAAGTAACCAATACTAAGTTTGCCAAACACTCCACATCTAACTAGCAATAATTTCTGAAAGTATCAGAAAAAAGAGTAAAAATGATAGAATGTAAAAATACCCAAAAAAGCCACACAACCCTAATTGTAGTACTACCTTCTTAATCAGAATTAGTTATGTGCAATACATCTGAAAACAAACTTCTAAGTGGGGAAACCTTCATTATCTGCTGTTTAGAAACACTCAAATATAAAGTCTTAGATCTCAAATTGAAATGTGTAGAAATAAAATGTCAATAATTATCTGGCTTTGGGGACCTTTTCAGAGGTTACAGTCCTCTACAGTTCAATCAAATAAACAATAGTTGAATAAGTTACTCTTAGTAATGTCACAAGGTTGCTTTTCAAGCTGAGATTAAGTGCTTATTGCTTCTGTTCTCCTGTATTCAAAACCAAATCTAAAAAGCAGTCTTTAAAAAAAAAAAAATCAGACAGCAACTCAAGGAATCAAAACTCTGTTAAATCACATTTTTCACTTCCCAAGACATTGTTTTGACAAGCTTCCCTACATCATCTCATTAGCAGCAGCATTTTTAAAGAAAGGAATGGCACATTAAGTAATAGGACTATATACTCAAACTGTCTGTGCAATATTTGTTGGTATTCTAATTACTTTAGATGGTTAAAAGTATCACATTGAAGTGAAAAGTGTTTTCTGAGTTTAAGATGCAGTTCACTTAGCTTTAGACATATAATACACAGTTTTATACGTGAACTAGGCATCCTGACTTCCCTTTATAGCTATTGGACAGAAATAGAGATGCCGAAGGCAAGTTTCATCAACTTCATTTTAGATACATACATTAGGAACTGGGCCTAGAAATGCTTGTCTCTTCTCATTGACTGTCAAGGGACAGAAAGTCAGAAATTTCAGCTGTAGACAACTACAGTATAGACCTTTATGGTCTTGAGACTTTGATTAACTTCATTTGACCTAGAATAATAGAAAAGAAGCATGACATCTAGGTATTTATGTTCATTGTAGATTTAAAGGTATAGGTACTTTAAATTCATATATGTATCAAATATATTTTTATTGCAGTACATCTATTATAAAATTGATATAATTTAATTGAAAAAATTGCACAGTTTGTCTATATTCTTCTTTAATTCCCACAAATGATTTATCTTGGATTCAAAAAGACAATGGAAAAATCATGGAATATACAGAAAGCCTATTCTCACTGCAATCACTTTTTTCCTCCTTTGCATGTTCTTTGTCTTCATCTTGATCTAGTGGAAGATGCCCCTGCTCATCGCAGTGGGGTTGGACTAGATGACCTTTAAAGGTCCCTTCCAACACAAACTGTTCTATGATTCTATGTTTCATTTGTACAACTATAACATTTCTGTGGGAGAAACCTCTTGCCAGAAGCTTCCTTAATTGAGGGCTAAACCGGCTTAAATTACTTCCCATTTGTTGCATATCAGGAACACAAAAATGTGAAATGACTATGAACCAGCTGCTAGACAGTAACTTGCTCAAATGTCTAGAACACAACTTGGCACCCAGAACCTGCTGCTGTAGAAAAGATATTTAATGAAATAAAAATAATGCAATTGAACCTGACTTGACCGAAATAAAAACTGCTCACACAATTGGCTCCAAAGAGCTATAAATTAGTCTTAAAAATCTATGTTTGGCCTTTTGTAAGTTAAACAGCAACAAAATTATTTTTTCATGTATCTCACTGTAAGAGATTATTGAGGTACAAAGATGACAAGGCCTAAGAAAAATCCTTAGTAGTACCAGGCAATCTGTTGTTACTGAAGCTACCAGAGCAGGCGTTATATGTGCAAAATGAAAGATAACAAAAAGGGAGCTGTAAAAGGGAACTACTTAATAAGGAAATAATGTATTCTCAATTGACCAGTGTTTCATTTAGGCATTTTTTCAAATACAGTTGAGTAAAATTCTCTTCTTCATTCAAATATTTCATCATAGGCCACTTCACTCTGCATTACATCAACTATGCACATCATACCTTACACAAACTGCGCACATACCAAGCTCATACCAACAATAACTGATGTTCCAGACAGTGAGAAGGATACAGAATTCTAAGCCTGAGTGGACACTAAAAGTGATAGAAGATATGTCCAAATCTACCATTTGTACAACACTACCCATCAACTTTTATAACTATGAAAAAAATCCACTAGACCCTGAAAAGATGCAGGAGGCAGAAACAGAAATGTTCACAGATTTGGCTCCATGTGGCAGTAACAGATGACTGGCCATGTGGCTTGGGAATGCTCTTAAAAAAGAGAGTAACATTCACTTCCCAGAGCTTAAGGAAAGGAGAGCAATGTTGTGAATCTTTTTGGAAAGCACTCTGTAAATTTGCAAATATAGTTACCCTCTATGCACTGATAAAGAATTCAACACCTCAAAAGAACACAGGCTTTTTTTCTCAAGGTTTGAAAAAACGCAAGGAGAACAAAAAGAAATCTTTATCAGCATGTCAGTTGATGCTTTGATCTCTGGAATTTTTTCAGCAGAAAACTCTGTGGGAAAACCCCTTTACATTCTATAACAAGAACCATCAAAGCAGCTTAATCTTAAATGGTCAAAACTGGCTGCTTTTCAGCACAAAGATGCCACACTGCAACAAAGACATTTACAATATTTCTACACAAATAAACTATTATTTCAATAAATAAACACAGAAGCATATTAAAAACCTTATTTCCAGATGTAGGAATGCTTAAAGGCCATATAAACATTTCCAATATCCCACTGATTCTGATTATCTGAATGTAATCCCTCTGATTTCAATACACCTCTAACAGTCATTTTTTAAAATGATCAATGAAATGTGTTGAAGCACACTGGAAAGCAGGATGAGAATGCAGAACACCTTTTCATCACAGCAAATTAACAGAAATGTTAGTTTGGCTTGGATTTATCTTTCTCTATAAGGCAGGATGAAATTTCATTAAACTACTTTTGCTGAATTGAGTTAGAAGAGCAATCTGTGAATGAAGAATGTATATGAATAATTAACATCACGGCCACTGAGTTATTGAATCCCAGCCAAGAGAATTGCTGGATGTAATGGAAGGACTTGCTAACCAAGCCAGGACTCTGTTTCCTAAATATTGCATGTACAATAAATAGAAAATAGTCATTGCTGCAACAGGCAAAGCTAAAAGTTAGATAGACATATGAGAATGTAATTAATATTAAATGAATTTTCCATATCTAAAAATTAATCCAAAAGGTTTGCTGAAAAGCATATGAAGTCTACAACAAAGTTCAGAGTTGAGTTCAGAACTCATGAGTTCACAGAACAACCCTCCTTTATTTGCTAAAGGTTATGACTGTAACTTGTATACTTGTATACTTGGCCTTCAGTTTCTTTTTTTGCAGTAACCAAATGTAAGAAATCCTAAAATCTTCACTAACTGTCTGCTTTCAAGCCTCCTTTGCTACTTCAGGTGATCAGTTGCCCTGCTGAATAGTTCCATTGATATTAAGTGCATGGTTTTGGCATGAAGCATGAAATGCTACAGGAAAATTACTGAAATGTAGGTGTGGCTGGCCCCATCTCACTGGCCTATACTTTACGTAGGAAGAGGAATTTTTTGGTGTGGGAAAAGTGAAACTAGGTAAAAGAAAATCTTGGACAAAAACTCAAAAAATACATCAGTGAGTTCTACCTGCCTGTTGAAGAAAATCTCCAGAAGACTGCCACTGTTTCAGTCAATAAATCCTAGCCTGGATATAAAGATCATTAGGATTGGCCTTTAAAGATCATTATGGCTTTGAGAGAAGTAGGTAATGCAGGAGGTTCTTTATAATACTATGAATCGAGTGGGGAAAGCTATTTTTAGTCAGCAATTTTATATTTGGTTTTTCAATTTAAACTACTGGGAATGTGGAGAGCTGAAAATATTGCTTTAATATCTCTCCAGCTGTGGACTTTTTCTGATAAGATGGAAAATACTAATATCACCTTATATGTATGCAGCTGCCTTTGTCCCAGAGGATGCCAGGACATTGACAAGCTATTCATAAAGAAAAGTATATTCACTCACTCATAGATTGCAGCAATCAGATATTAGTCAGGAATACAAAACCAGTTATAATGAGACTAAACAAGGACATTTGGGGCACTGATCTCATATGCAAACCCCTGTACTTACAGCATATGATTAGACAACCCTTAAGGTCACTAACTTAATCATTCTACAGTTGGATTTGAAAAGTTGGTGGCACCAGAAAGGTGCCAAAACAAGGGACACAAAAAGGGAGCAAGAAAGGAAGAAAAGTGGAGCTTTTCCTGAGGTAGTAGAGGATGCAGAATACAGCATTTCTTGTCAAAGGCAATTTTTTGTCTGAATGTTCCTAAACAAGAATGTGCAAGAGATTTGTGAAGGATTGAAATGGAAGATTTCTCATGTTCTGGAAATAAAACTAAATTTGTCATTCAAACTTTCTCCTTCATACCTGTTGCAAAAGTTTGAAAGGAGGCTTGATTCTCCACGTTGTACTTGCTCAGTCCTCTGTTTTAGCTGACCAGTAATCCTGTCCTGCTCCAACAGCAATGGAGCCATGAAAGGCAATGTGCTTGCATGCACGATGGACTGGACAATTACATAACACAGGTACATCATAAAATTGGACCAAAAAGCAAAAACACTGTAGTATGGATACAGTTTGCCCTTTGCCCAGCACCAGTGTGTGTATAGCTAGCAACTAGCGATTTTGGTCCATACTGGCAGAATTTAATTTCTCTTAATTCACAACAAAGTCCTGTCCTTCCAACTCACTTCACATGTGTGCTCTGTATCTACTGTGTCTGCACCAGCACTGCTCCATTCCCCTTATTCTCTCATCTACTCAGCCCTTCCTCAGCCTTTCTCTGCTCTCCCCTTAATCCTGGTGTTTCTCACACACCATGCTGATGTCTGTGAGGGCTGCTACAGGACCATCTTCTTTCTCAAATCTTGTGTTTCAGATAGGAAGAAGGAAACAGAAAATAAATCCCTTTGCTCAAAAGTCAGAGCCAGAATAAAACCAGGGCTGAATTCTTTCCTACTTTCTTGTCACCACTTTACAGTAATGGTATCAGCTTCTAAAGTATGCACGCAAAAGAAAAACAGATCCAGTTGCTGCTTCCTAGGAAGGGCAATAGGAAAGGTGATTAATCAGAGGTTGAAGTTCTTGAAATTCAACAATGATGCTTCTTCTCATGCTATTGAAAAACTGGCTCAAACCCTGGACAGTTACTCAGAACAAAAACATAAGATTTGTCCTGGTAAAATCAGTCTTTGCTATCAGTAGCATCAGAAAACCATTCTCTGGGTATACACTGTCTTTGCTGTTGGTGTCTTCAATGCTTTCTTTGCCTTGAGACCTCATCAAGGTCAGGTTGGAACCAGCAAGTAGCAGAAGAAGGCAGGTTTGAATGTACCAATGAGGAAAAACACAGTCCCTAACCCAAAAGGTTAGGCCAAGAGGCCTCAGACAAGTTTGGTCAGGGAAGTCAGCAAGAGCAGCTGCCTTGAGGAGAACTCTGCCTAATGCCCCAGAAATGTCCAGCAGCAACTTAGCCAAGAAACCCCAAGGCTATGGAAGGGCAGAGGTCACAGTCAGCTGTAGTATTTTCTCTTGTCACACCTACAGAGTTGGGTGATCAGATGCTTCAATAGCCATACCTGCCCAAGAATCTTTTGCCCTGGCCATAACAGGTCTAAGATTCAGAGTGCACATTTGTATGTGTCTGTTTCCCTATGGGTCCTGCACAATTTTCCCCCCTAATTTGATCAGCTGCTCTCAATAAAAAAGAAACCGACTGTGGTTTTCATCTGGCCAGTTACACTTCTGGATTAACAGCATAATGCTTACAATATAATAACTACTGATGCCTGCAATTAAGTTGCAATGTGTTTTTATAAGGCAGTGGTGTCCAGCTTGGAGGGAAAGTCAAAGATTAAGGCTCCAGCCTTACAAGTCATCTGGTTACTCCAGCTGAAGAGTGGGAGAGTGCTCCAACCCTCATTTTAAGCTTTTAGAAAATACAGAGTTATTTCTATAACTCTAGAAATTCTCCATAAACCCTTCAAAATCTATAGGAACGTCTTGCTTGTTTTTGCTTTTTCCAGCAAGCTGAAGCACAGTTACCATTGCTACTGTTGCTGTTATACATCTGATTGCAGTTGGCCCTGCAAGGAGTACTCACACAAACCAAAGTTTCAACACTGTGAACTGGCAACAGTTAAGCAGAACTTGCTGTTCAAAGACATGCAGTATTTGCTCAGCCCAAACTGTCCTGGGCATGTGAACAGTCAAAAGCCTGTGGAAGGCAAAGAAAGTAAGTAGATGTGCTGCTTTTATCTGCACTCTAAATAGAATGATGACTTTCAAGGTCAGAATGTTAAGATGTTAGATAGTTAAAATGCAGTTTTCTGTTTCTAGAGAAAAGTAAGAGTCACATAGCCAAAATTATATCTGCCTGCCTCTGAGTCCCTAATCTGACTGATCAAACCCTCCTTTGCAGTTAAGTCAAATGGAGGCTTACCTTTGCCAGACAAGCCAAACAGCTCAGGCCTCATAACGAACTTCTCTTGAAGGCAAGACTGCAATACATCTTAATTGCTCTACCTCTGTACCCCAATACTGATTCTAAATATAATGACATTCATATCATTAGAAAACTAAATGGTGAACCCAAAGATGAAAGAAATAAAATTAGTCAGGGCAAAGTACATGATTGTCCAAGCATAGCCTGAAAATACCATCTTAATATAACCAATGTAGTGTTGCATTCTATATGAAAACATACTTATGCAAGTGAGTAACGTGAACTCCCGTGTGATCTCCTCAGTTGTTGACTCTGAAACCCTGAATGACAACTTAAATGTCAGCACTGTTAATTATTTCTCTACAAGTTATTCCAACAGAATATTCACTTAATGTGCTCGAGTCAAAAAAGTAAATCTTAAATCTATGTAAGACTACAAAAGTTCCAATTATTCACCCTTCAGTTGTCAAACTTAAATATGACCAAAAGCAGCTTCTACAATCCTTAAAATATTTTGTGCTATTGAAAACTAAAATTCTAGAGATATCATAAAATAATTTAAATTTAAAATGAAACAAAATACATAATTTGTTTCCAGTAGTCCTTTCAGACAGTACAAAATCAAACTTATGCTTTAGAGAGCTTATATTTTTCTGTAACTTCTCCATTTTAACAGAAATAATTTTTAATAAATCCTTATGTCAGTGTGGCATAATATAGCAACTGAAGCAACCATGGCACAATACATAACAATGGATGAAATGCACAATATGAAGTTTAAGAGAGTTATTTCTCTTCTTTTAATTGCAGACAAGATCACCAACAAGTGATCTTGTATAAGTAAAAATAAGTTAATCAAGGAATATTCTTGTCTATAGATCACTAGAAATGATCCCCATGCTGCTAAGCCATAAAGTATTGGATTTATGCTGAAGTAGCAATAGCTACAAAGGAAAGACTATGTCAAGCTAAAAGATGTTGTAGTAATGCTAAACATTATGAGTTTCCAGAAAAACATAAGCAGAAAGCTTTAAAAAAGGTATTTTTCTTTTATGCATACATTATCTAGCATTAGATAGATGAGATTCAACAAGGCCAGGAAGTTGGAGCAAGGTGGGTGCTGGTCTTTTCTCCCAAGGAACAAGTGATAGGACAAGAGGAAACAGCCTCAAGTTGCGCCAGGGGAGGTTTAGGTTCAGTATTACGAAAAATTTCTTCCCTGAAAGGGATGTAAAGCCCTTGGAAAAGGCTGCCCAGACAAGTGGCTAAATTCACTGGAGACATTTAAAAGACATGTAGATGTGGTGCTTATGGACATGGTTTAGTGGTGGCATTAGGTTAATGGTTGGACTTTATGTTCTTAAAGGTCTTGTCCAACCTAAATGATTCTATGACTTTTTTTTTTCATCATTAAAGATTGACACAGAAAGATTAACTCATAATTGTCACAGCAACAGGCCTAATGGCACCTTTATCCCCTTTCTGCATTTTTGGAGAATTTTCCCTGTAATTTTCAGGTTTCCTATTACAGGATAAATTCTAAAAATTCTCCGCTTTTAGACTAGGTCCCAGCCTACAGTATGACTTACAAATCAGTTTAGTGGCAAACTCAACTAAATCCAAGCTCTTTCTGTTATTCCCTTCAATGATCTCATAAGCTTAAGAAAAGAGTCATTTTCAGTTTAAACTAGAAACAAAATATTTAGAAACAGCACTCTATGTCTGTATTATGTCAGGATTTATCACCTCCTGCCAGTAAATTAGTTAGGCACCATCAGAATCCTCAGGCAGATTTTATGCCTGTCTAATTTTCTCAAACAGAAATCCCTCTTGCAAAGGTTCTTTTTAAAATGTCATTCTTCTCTTATTGTTTATGTCTTAGGGATTTTTTTCATAGGTTTTATTGCCTCTCAGTGAGTTCTGCATATTTGTTGATGGATGGCTTATACTGAGCTATTCCTTTTCCTTCCTGTCTGTCGCTTTTGACAGAGCTTCCGTAAATTAAGTTGGTATGTCCATAAACATCCAAACTAGCATACAGAATATTATTAAACTATTATAGAGCTGCTATGAATCTATCACAGAAATATCACTAAACCCATGTGATTTCTATGCTAAAGAAATGAGCGTGTTTCTTACAAGAGCTACACTGAGCCTACTGCAACAAAATGTTCGATCAAATTTGTGATCTGAGATTGCAAGGTAAGATGGGAATATGCCCTGTAAATAAAAACTGTATTCAAAGTTAAATACACAAAGCATTTAGCTTTTACCTACCATTACATATTAAACTACAAAAATAAGGCATCTTGAAGAATTCAAATGACAAGTATCTAGGAAGCATAACCAGTAGTTTAAATCACTTAAATTACATCTCAATTCTGCTACTCCCTTAACACCATCTCTTTTGAGCTGTATTGAATTGTATATTATTGATTTTTTATTAGAAATGTACCAAACTCTCAGAATTATTATTAGACAAAAAGCTCTTTGCTTTACTTTGGATTTATTTAAAATCTCGTATTTGGTGGTGGAATAGATTTGTTAACAGAATTAATGTTTCCTCTCAGCAAAGTCTGTTAAAATAGGTAGGTGCTTCACAAATATTATCAACAAGAGCTCAACAACTTCATGTAAAACCCACACTACTGACAAAAGGCGTCTTGTACAAGGAGACTCACTTTTCATGGTTCTCTCCAAAAGAGGAATGTCTGTGGCACGCTGTTGGTGACAGGACACCTTTCAATAATGTGTTGCAATGTGACATAGAAGAGAAAAAGCAGAAAATAAATTCAGCATTGCAGATATTGAAAGTTCAACATTTCTCTTTACACTGCTGCTTCCAGTGTTTCTACTGGAATTGTTAATCATCTCACCCTGATGCATACATCCCAGGACCAGGCTTAGCAAGGGGCATGCTACTGAAGGTATAGAATATTATACCCCCTGGACTTGGCTTTCTCTATGCTCTCTTGCTTCCAGCTGGTTGTGACAAAGAAAAGAATAGAATAGAATAGAACAGAACAGAACAGAACTATTTCAATTGTAAGGGACCTACAGTGATCACCCCTGACCAATTCAGGGCTGACCAAAGGCTATTAAGGGCATTGTCTAAATGCCTCTTAAACAATGACAGACCTGGTGCATTGACCACCTCTCTAGAAAGCCTATTCCAGTGTCTGACCACCCTCTCAGTAAAGAAATGCTTCCTAACGTCCAGTCCAAATCTTTCTTGGTGCTACTTGGAACCATTCCCATATGTCCTGGCACTGGATAGCAGGGAGAAGAGATCAGCACCTCACTCTCCTCTTCCCCTCCCCAGGAAGCTGTAGTGAGCAATGAGGTCACCTCTCAGCCTCCTTTTCTCCAAACTAGACAAACTCGAAGTCCTCAGCCACTCCTCTCCCTTTCATATTTGTGCCTGACGTTACTCTGTCTTAGGTGCAGGATCTGGCATTTTGACTTGTTAAATTTCATCCCATTAATCATAGCCTAATGCACCAAGCCACCTAGATCCCTCTGCAAGGCATCTTCCTGGCTAATTCCTCTTGTTTCTATACAAATATCAATGTTGTACCTTGTCTTGTTTGACATTTGGTCACACTCTGTTGTATCCCTGCCCTGATCTACCTCCTTTTTTTCTGTAGAAATGTGCTTACAGCTTTCCATTAATTTTAATCTATATGCTGATTTTAAAATAGTTTCCTTTTTTTTACTGCTGGCTATCATAATTTGTAAAGAACGTGTAATGCATGGTCTTTAAAGACAACAAGTGAAAGTCTCGCATCTCATAAGATAAGTTCTAGTCAAGAGATGATGTGGATGAACAAAAGCAAACAGAAAATGTCAACAATTTGATATGGGATTTTTTTAATACGGTGAATGAGATATTTAAAGGCACATCAGGGAGTTAGAAACACAACATTGGCTAAAGGCAGTGGAATTCTCCTTCTAAAAAGCCTTGAAAATGTTGATATGTAATTTTAAAATAACTTTCTGCACTTTTTTTGACACCCACCCCCCACCCCCAATTCTATTTGGGCATGAGAGATGGAACTTAAATTTCTGAATAACTGATTACCACTGAGAGATGATGAGACAGGGAGGAAATTAAAATAAATACAGTGGGAATATGGCTGAAAAGTTGCTGCAGATGAACAAATGGAAATTTGCTGTCAGTTACATAAAAAATTATGTCTATATATAATACTTTAAATCAACCTAAATTTAAGTATTTAAAGTAAATCATCCTAAATTTCACTATTTAAAAAAAACAAATGGTATTTCAAGTAGAAGAAATTGTATTTGAAACTTTTCAGGCATCAAAAATCAAATATTTCAGTGTTATTTCTTCACATTAATTCTATTACAGGAGGTAGATAATGAATCATAGAATCATAGAAC
>VYZX01018123.1:4108-21182 GCA_013401335.1 Brachypteracias leptosomus
TAAAAAAAAATAATAAAAAAATAGAATATAACGTAAAATAATCCCTCTGATTTTCATCCCCTCTTCTCTCAGCTATTTTCTCCCACTACCCACTCAGAAACTCAGCCTCACTTTAAATAAATCCCAGCTAGGATAGCAAGGGGTAATCTAAAACCAGGAGCAGCAACTGGGGGGAGAATCGCGCTGAAGTTCGTCGAGATGCTTTTGATGGAGTGTTTCCCATTAGTGGCTGTTTTTTTGTTAAAAAAAAAAAGAAACTCTCTGCGAGACCAGTTTGCCTTTGAAAAATCGCTCTAAAAAATAAAACAAAGGATGTATCAAGATGGGATGGTCCTAGAAATGAGTTTTGAAGCATCTAAAGTGAAGTAAAGCCAATAAAAAAAAAATTTAAATATCCCCCTTTTTATCTAAGCAACGCTCTGGCTGATCCAGGATCATTTTAATCATGTTTAAGGGGGGGGAAAAAAAAAAAACCCCAACAAGAAACCTTCTGTTTTCTGATGGAGCATGAAAAGCTGTGGAAGGGGCGAAGTTCCTGCTGCAGGGCTGGGGATGCAGCAGCAAGACTTGGTCCATGTGCATCCCACATGGACCCTTTTTTGCAGCCCAGGCAGCATTTAGGGCTCCAATAGGGAAAAAAAAAAAAAAAGACTTTCCAATCCATATAATTACCCCTAAAATACAACGTTGTCCACTCTGCACATGGGGCCAAGACAAAAGAGGCTGAAGTTTTTAAGAGCTCCCAAGTGAAATATGATGCAGCTTGGAAATGTTGGGGTGACAGGGGCTCTTTTAATTGATGCTGCCCAAAATCAAATTTGCTGAACCTTCTCAGGCTCCAGCTTGGCCAAGCTCCTGGGACTTGCCTCCTACATCATTACTTGGGCCTGAAGGACCCATTTTTTTAATAACCTCCATTTTCAAGGCCATCTGGCAGAGCAGAAGAACCCAAAGCAAGACCTAGGTGGGATACACCTTAAAAATGAAGGAAAACAAAAAAACTCCACAAAAAAACAGGTTCTCCATCACTAGGAGCGTTGCTACAGGACGTGAGGCTCTGCTCCAGACCAGAGGTGTCCTGAGATCAGGAGAGATGGAGACAAACTGCAGGGCAACCAGAGGAGAACCCATAAAACCCTGACCTGCTCCAAGGAAGGAATGAATCCAGCTTTTTTCAGAGCAGCCCAAGTCCCCCAGCTTGGGTTTTAGCCAGAATTAATTTTCCATGAGGTCACCAAGTCCAAGGCCAGGCCAGAGGTTGATGCCACTGAATTTTAGAGCTCTTAAAGGGTGCAAGAAACTAAAATTCAACCCTTCGTCCCAAGAAATATGTCATCACTCAGTAGCAACAAAAAAATGTCCCCAATCCATTAAGGGGAACTGTTCAGTCTTACCTGAATAAAGCCAAAATACACTGAGAAGCTCCAGGAATCATCAGGATTCACCTCCACCTTCCCAGGCTCTTCTCTCAGGCTGAACCAGGGAATGATGGCATGATCTTCATGAGAAGAGCAGCCTGTTGGGCTCTGCTGACATCCATCCATCCATCCATCCATCCATCCATCCATCCATCCATCCATCCATCCAAGGTTTGAGATACGGGTGTCTAGTATTGGACATGGAGCTTTGGAGGTGAAGAATTATGAACCTGGAAGGGAAGAGGTTCTGGAGTTACACGTTGCTTTCATATTTCACTAAAAACTTCATTTGTGGTGGGTTTGTCCTTACCCTTTGTTGGGGCTCAGAGAAAGATATGGACCCGTTGGATACGGCTGGAGAAGAGCCCCAGGAATGATCAGAAGGCTGGAAAACACCTCTCCTGAGGAGGGAAGGAGCAAATGGTGACGTTCAGCTTGGAGAAAACGGAGATGAGATGGGATAACAGCTAAATATTAAATGTTCCTGCAAAATGCAGAGGAAGAAGCTCCTACACATCACTGGACAAGGAGAGAAGTCATGGGTTTAAGCTGCAGTGAAGCAGATCTGCTCCTCAGATCTTCTGCAATGGTCATAGAAACCCACCAGGAGCTTGCTTAGGTCTCCATCACTCACCGCAGAAGATCCTGGGTGGGGTCCAGAAGGGGCTCGGTGTGGAGAAGACCTCTCCACACCCCTTCCAGCCCTATTTGTCAGGGGTTCCGCGGCTCACATCTCCCCTCTCCAAGCTTCTGGAAGGTTTGGAGAAGTGCACACACCACAAAACCCCCCATTTCTCCTGCTTGGCAGCCCCTCGCAGCCCTAAACACAAACAGCTGGATCCCATTTCTCCGGCCGCAGAAGATGAGAGGGGCCAGGTAGGAAAGATGGATTGACATTAAAGTTTAGATTAAATGACTCATTTAAATCGATAAGGAACCGGCCTGAGTTGAATTAAGTCACTTAAAGCTGATTTGTGTGCCCCAGGAATATTCGGCTCCCGTGATTTAAGGACCTGCCTCCAGACCCGTGAGCATCGGAGTCTGCAGCAGAAATTAGGTTCAGCAAAGCTGGGCTGAGACCTTCAAGCCTCAAAACTCTGGGGTTGACAAAGCTACCAGGAGAGGTCTGCAGAAAAACAGACAAATCCACAACCACCCGCCCCAAAACGGGTGATTTCAGTGATATTTAAGGTCCTAAGGGACCCTTAGAGAAGCACAGTAGGACCTCTGTCTAATCTGTGGGGTCTTCCACCCCTACCTAAGCTGACAATCCCTGGAGGACAGTAGGAACCAGGATTTCCCCCAAACCCATGTGTATGAAGAAGGTGAGATGCCCCGGTGTCATTACTGGGACTAAGATGCTCTGGTGACACCCAGAGGCGAGGTCCTGGGGTACCTTTGGACCTCTTATACGTCCTCACAAGCTGTCACTCCACTGCTTTGCTCCAACAGGGCTGAAACACTGGGAGAAGGGGAGACAATTAATCCTTTCTATCAGATTTAGGCTTTTTGGGGTGGGGTTTTTTTTGGTGGGGCTTTAGGGGAAAACCCTCAAGCTTGCCACCAAATCGCTGCCCCACTCCGAACTCCAGAGCCCCCCACGTGCCTCGGACTCTTTTTGCATCCTCCACTCCTTCCCCAACACCTTCTCCCCCTTTCCAGGCAGCGTCTGCGTTGGGATTAGCCTTGGGACCATCTGTCTGAAACATTTCAGCACAGCTGAAAGCAGTTGGTGCTCCGTGTGCTCCACCTCGGGCCGGGGAGATGCCTCATGCCAGGGAACATATGGCTGTGATCAAACGCAACGTGCTGCCTCGGGTTTACCCACCAGCTCCAGCTTGGGGTTGTCTCCTGCCACCGCTTTCCGCACCCAGTCATCACCATCACGTGTGGTTAGATGCAGAAGAGCAGCAGATGAACCTGCACGAGGTCTCCTTGGGTGTGAGCGTCCTCCTGGTGTTGCCAGAGTGGTGATTTCAGCCCCAGAACATCATCTTGCAGCCTGGGGAATGAGCTCAGAGCAAGGCTGGGCTGACAAGGAGCTCAGATGTTGGTAGGAAGCAATTAATTAAGGTTGGACTTGATGATCTTAGAAGGTCTTTGCAACCTAACTGATTCTACGATCCTAATGGAGCAGTTCACGAATCAATTGGTGGGATGGGGATCCTTTAATTATGAGCTGATTTTAGGAGGAAATAAAAAAAGGCTCTCAAAAAGAAGTGTGGCACCCTGGAAACACTCCAGGCTTGTTTCAGGCCGAGGTCCCAAGGAACACCAAGATCCCATACAAGGCTTGGCAATGCAACCAGCAGGAAGGAGACGTGAGGAGGGGCTGCAGCCTATGGCCGAGGGGATGGAGACATTGACGTCTGGTGCAGCCTCCAGCCCACCAGACCTTGCCCTCGGAAGATCTTCATCATCAGATGTGTCACGACCAGTAGAAACTGGCAACCTGGCCAGTCTGCAAGTTGAAGGTGGCCACAAAGGGGATTACTTCTCTCCTGCCTAGAAAAAACCCCAGAGCAGCAAATCTCTGTCCCTATTTACCCTCACACCACCGGGGAGACCCCAAAATCCCATAAAACGTAGTCCCCAACCTTCAGCAGAGTAAAGAGGGCACGGGACGGATGGTGGGATGGGGACACCTCTTGGGAAGCTTCACTCCAGGAAGGAATGTCCCCTGGATGATGGGGCAGGTTAATTAAGCTCTCTCTCCTTTCCCCTCATCACCGCGTCTGTCTCACGGAAGGCTGGGGAGAGGGTGGGGGGGGGAAAATCTGTTAAACTTTCTGGACCACACAAGTGCAAACGGGGCTGGCAAATAACTCTGCTTGCCCTCTGACTTCATGTTAACAGCCCTCCAAGGAACCCAGGTCAGGAGTTCAGCGATGGCAGGAAAGACCTACTGGTGACTTGGGTTATCCCAAACATTTACTGTACCGTTCCTGCTCTAGGAACGGGGAAAAAAAAAACAACCTACAACAGGTTGAGCTTTTTTCCCCCCCTTGGAGCTGGATGAGTTTTCCATCTGGCTCGTATTTTGAGTTGCTAGAACCATCCTCTCCTCGCTGCAAACATGTGTTCGGGGGCTGCCCCGTGGTCCCATATTTAGGGTAATTATTTTAGCGGCTGTTTGGGAACATCGCCCGAGCACCTTCCTCCTCCTCAGCCCCGCCACCAATTGATCCCCAGTCAATCAAAGGCATCCTAATACGTTGTAGGTAAACAGATGATTTCATCACCTCCAGCTCGCCGACCCCCACGGAAAGGGGGTGATCTCACCCAACGTGTTGATGCCTCCCCCATAATAAATGGCCGGGTCCCGCCGTGGTGCTCGGCAATAAATGATCTCACACGACGTGCTGCTCTAATAAACCCCAACGATACCAACGTGCAGCAAGGAAAACACCGCCCGTGGCGAGCCCTGCTACCCAAAAAACACCTCCTAGGCTGCTGCAGACATAAATTAGCCCCTCATAAATCTTATTGGGTGTTTCTTTAATGACACAGATCTCCTGCCAAAACGCTCAGAGCCTTGCGAGGGCTGGACGAGCAGATTAAACGCCTCCTGGCCTTGGGAATGTGGAAGCCTTTGTTTGTTTTCCTTAAAAAAAAAAAAAAAAAGGACTTTTAAAATACCCCCGCGTTATACGTCAAACAGATGTCCGGGGTAGAAGTCTCCTGACCCATTTAAACTGGAATTAAAGCCCAGCTTCTGCTGCTGGTGGAGGGTTGGGTTTGCTGGGCAGCACCTGACAAAACTGCGGGGCTGCAAAGGCTGAGCTTTAACGGCTGCACGGTGTGACTTTGAATGGCAAGGCTGAGGGAACCAAGATAAATTAAAAGCTAATTGGGAGCGTTAACAGCTTTACCAGTCTACACATATGGACCCCAGGAGGACGCTTGGAAAGATGTTACAGCCAGCTCCCGTTGCAGGGGCTGCGGAGTGACCTCAAAGCTGCTCCCACCCTTTGTTGCCACGATGCCTTTAAAAAGATATATAAAAAAATCATATATATTTCACCCCAGAACCAGCTGGATTTTGCTCTTGCTTATTTCTCTGCATAATTTTCAGACGTTGTTGTGACTTTACTGACTTTGTTGGCTAACTGAGGTTTCGGAAACACCCAAACACCATCAAGGAAGCCCAAACAAACACCATCAAGGAGAAGCCCCAACAAACACCATCAAGGAGAAACCCCAACAAACACCATCAAGGAGAAACCCCAACAAACACCATCAAGGAGAAACCCCAACAAACACCATCAAGGAGAAACCCCAAACACCATCAAGGCAGCCCCAAGAAATAAAATCAAGGAGAAACCAATAAACACCATCAAGGCAGCCCCAAGAAATAAAATCAAGGAGACACTAACAAACACCATCAAGGACAAACCCCAACAAACACCATCAAGGCAGCTCCAAGAAATAAAATCAAGGAGAAGCCCCAACAAATAAAATCAAGGACAAGCCCCAAACACAATCAAGGAAAACGCAACAAACAAAACCAATGAAAATGCCATAAAAGGAGCAAAAAGCCCCATAAACACTCAATCTGTTCCATCAAGAAGTCGCAAGGACCAAGTGAAGACGTGATTCCTGCTATGGAGGTACAACTGCAGCTGGAAATATTAGAAATATATGGAAATAGAGTGCAAATAAATAGATGGAAGTGCCTAAAACCAGGATTTGAGCCCTGCTTCATGGAGTCATTTAATCATTCAGGTTGGAGAAGACCTNTTCAGACGTTGTTGCGACTTTACTGACTTTGTTGGCTAACTGAGGTTTCGGAAACACCCAAACACCATCAAGGAAGCCCCAACAAACACCATCAAGGAGAAGCCCCAACAAACACCATCAAGGAGAAACCCCAACAAACACCATCAAGGAGAAACCCCAACAAACACCATCAAGGAGAAACCCCAACAAACACCATCAAGGAGAAACCCCAAACACCATCAAGGAGAAACCCCAAACACCATCAAGGCAGCCCCAAGAAATAAAATCAAGGAGACACTAACAAACACCATCAAGGAGAAGCCCCAACAAACACCATCAAGGACAAACCCCAACAAACACCATCAAGGCAGCTCCAAGAAATAAAATCAAGGAGAAGCCCCAACAAATAAAATCAAGGACAAGCCCCAAACACAATCAAGGAAAACGCAACAAACAAAACCAATGAAAATGCCATAAAAGGAGCAAAAAGCCCCACAAACACTCAATCTGTTCCATCAAGAAGTCGCAAGGACCAAGTGAAGACGTGATTCCTGCTATGGAGGTACAACTGCAGCTGGAAATATTAGAAATATATGGAAATAGAGTGCAAATAAATAGATGGAAGTGCCTAAAACCAGGATTTGAGCCCTGCTTCATGGAGTCATTTAATCATTCAGGTTGGAGAAGACCTCTAGGATCATCAAGTCCAAACTTCATGTCTCACACCTGGAGCATCAAAGGACAAAACCTCCCGTGTTCTGGCCAGGAAAGACAAAGCACGGCCTGGGGAGGGTGGGAAAAGCCAATAAAAGTCAGATAAACCCGAGGAAGAAACATCTCACCTGGAAAATGGGATGAAAAGGGGGGGGAAATGGAAAAAAAATAAAGATAAACATGATATGTCAAGCAGGAGAGGTGGTTGCCTGCTCGAACATGGTGAGAGTAACTGGATGATTAAAAAAAAAAACAGAGAAAAAAAAGCTTTAGGAAGGGCTGTGCTTTATTATTGCAGAGCCCCAAGAGAGCCACAGCCTCTCACGGGTCACCTCAGGCTGAACCCAAGGCAAACACAGCGACCGTAAATTACCCCAACAGGTACCAAATGTCTCCATCCAGCCTGAGAAAAGGGAGCAGCAAAGATGATGGTGACCTGCCAACTGGGGAAAGCACCTCGTGCCCACCTGAGGGCATCTTCATTCCACTTCATGATTGGTTTTCATCATTAAAACATCCCCTGTTTGGGGCACCCAAGAGCTCCCAGCACAGGTGAGATGCTGGGGGAGGTCTCCTCCAAAATTCCCTCACGAAATTCCCCCAAATATCATCTCCAGCCACAATTTGCCAAAAATAATTGGACCGGTTCATGATTTGCAAAATACAACTGGGCCAGTGATGCTTTTTGAAGCCTCCCCAGCAGAGCAGCTGAACATCTCCACACCATGGGTGGTGGGAAGATGGAAACAAACCCCTTGGAGCTTGCGAAGCAGCCTGGAGACCAAACACACCCAGTTTGGGTACCTGGAGTGGACACAGTCCAGCTCCAGGGGGAGTTTTGGGCACAGAAATGGCAGTATTGGTACCATCACATAGGTTTGGGTAGATTTCTAAATGAAAATACTCTTAATTACAGACCTTAACATACCACAGGTGTCCCAGGCAGCTCCAGGAAGGTCATTAGGCCATTTCCAATTAAAAACACCCCCGGTGTCCAAATCCCTCTCTTTCTAAAATCCTATTTATCACCCTGCCAAGAAAAAAAAATGTCCTCCAGGAGCCACATCAAACAAAGCTCCTCAAGTATCAGGTTGCTGGGAAGCAAGAGGGCAGCAAAGGATCAATGTGAGCATCTCCACCACGGCCAGGAGGACAGAGCAGGGAAGCCCCAGGGCCAGAAAAGGCCAGAAATTCGGGATAAACCAGGTCAGGTGCCTTGCTGCTTAGACAAGGAGGGGGAAAAGGGTGCCAGGGATGGAGGACTACGCTTGGGTACCACCACATCCCTCTCTCCCAAGGCTTTGGGGTAAGGAAACGGATGAAAGATGAAGATTCCTGGGGCCACCTGCCTTGAGACTGGGTGTGAAACCCCTTCCAACACAGACATCATCATCCATCCCTCTTTGATTTGCATCTCACGTCCCCATTCTGCTCACGCCCCTCGTGTTTATTGGCTCAGGCTCCGCACAAGCTCCCGAAAATTGTCTCTGCAGCGACTTTCATCAGGCAACGAGGCGTGAAGGCAACACAGCAAACCCCAGTCAGGCCTGAAAGAACCTCCTGAAGTCATCCCGGGGAATTGATTTTCCCAACAGGCCTCGAGCAGCTCTGACAGGAGATGTGTTCTCATTAACTTGGCATTAACACAGATCACTGCACCACCGCTGCTGCTGCCTCCCTCCTCAGCAACGCACCAGGCTGAGGAGGCTCCAATCCATCAGGGGACCTGTATTTACCTTCAAACAAAGGCCAAGAAAAGCCACCTACAACTATTTTTATCCATGTTATACCTTTCCCACATGGCCCTCAGGTGGAGGAAGGATGCTGTGACTCCTGACGAGGGATGCTGCTGTGGTACCTCCAAGCCTAGGTGGGGTGGGGTGGATGCTCTCAACCCTTCCAGCAGCATAGATGGCTTCCTATGATGCTTGACCCTAAAAATGAGATGCTTATATTACCCACACTTCCATACACCTCCTCTTCCTCATCTGAAGGAAGAGGAGATGAACACCCTCAAAGCATCTCACCCAAGGCACCATTCTCCCAACTGCAGGAGCCCAAGTTCTGCTCATCCTGAGCTCAGGAGACCCTCGTGATGCCAGCAAGCACCTTCAATTCACAGCAGCATGAGGACTTCCACTATGGGACCACAAAAATGAGTATTCTCCTCCCTTTATCAATTATCTAGCCTTATAATGTCTTAGGAACAGCCCCTGCTCTAGGTCTGCACCTCAAAACATCTACACAGCTGCAGCAGAAACCATTGCAGGAGTTTTTCTTCAAGGTGGGAATTACTACCTATTAAATGCACTCAAATCTTGGCAGATGCCTTTAACATAAAGCTAAAACATAGATGGCAACAGTGGTGTGTCCAAAACCATCCAGACTTTGTCCACTTTACCCACCTAGAAGTTTTTCCCCTCTCTCTTTTAAGCCACATTCCGGTTCCACGAGCAAAATATTCATGTCATTCATTAAAAGAAAATTCCAGCCTGTAAGATCAACAGAGAAATGATCTCAAACTATGTGAAATGTCCCCCCCAGAGCTGGGGGGGTTTGGAGAGGGCCAGCAAAAAAAGAACACCACCAAAACCCCTCCTGCAAACAGCTCCCCCGAGGAGGAGCAAAGGCTGGGAAAATAAAATGGGTTGCAAGGCTGGGGGTGAAGCTGAGATGAGGTTCCCCTTCCACCCAAGCAGGAGCTCCATCCATTCCGCTTGGATGAGGAAGGGAAAGGCAAACCAGAAATGTTTCCAAGCCCTGCTGGAATTGGGGGTGCATTTCTCAGCCTGGGGGGGAGTCCTGGCTGGGAGAGAGACTCAAATCTATGGAGAGCATCCAAATGTTGTCCTCAACTCCAGAGAAGTCACTGCAGAGTGACAGAACCTTCCTGCACCTCCAAGTAGCTCATAGCCAAGATTCCATCTAAAAACACCAAAGCACCCTTATAAAAAAATATAGAAGATGATAAAAAATACTTAAATCTTTTGCAGAGAAACCAGAACATTTCTCCCTGAGCAGCTTTGAGGTGAAGTTGGACCATACCACGGATGGACACGCGACCACAGAGATGTGCTCAGATTTGCAACGCGAGTTTTACACCCAAGGCTCTTCACAAATCCACAAGCACAAGAGCTTCCAGTGCAGAAAACGTGGAAAGCTGAGCACCCCAGGGGAGAGGAGAGGCCAGCAGTGGTTCGTGCTGGAGCTCCACATCTCTGGGTACCACCTGCCCCTCACAGCTTGTGCTCGATGCTGTTCCTCCACTTCCTCACCCCTCGGAGCCTTCCCCACCTCCCAGCTGCAGAGCCAAGCAAATACCTGGGATGCCAGGAGGGCTGAAGGAGCAGCAGAACGTGCCTGGAGATGTTGCTCGAGGCAGGAATGCTCCTTTTGGGAGGTGACATCAGCTCTCAGGGTTAGAGGTTTGCTCCACAGCGCTCAAGTAATCAGAATTTTTGCAGCTAGAGCAGCAAAAGGGACACAAGAGGGTGGTTTTGTGGGAGGAGATGCTCAGATGGTGGCAATCCAGCCCTGATGGTGGATTTTGCCTGGTTTCCACCAACATACTTGGTATTTATCCAGTAACACGAGCCTAAATTTGGTGGGTTTACCCAGAAATATGTGTTTATCTCCCAAAGTCTCTGCATTCTCCTTCACACCCCCCCTCCAGATGCAAACCCCATCGTGGCATCATCACCACCACCGTGGGAAGGGTGGGAGATGCTTCCACCCTCCCAGCCCTCTCCAGTTCACCTCCTTCTCCAGGTGAACCAAGCCAAGTGTCCCGGGCTCTCCAGAGGAACCTTCTCCTACTTCTTTGACCATTTCCAGCCCAATTCTCTGAGCTCTGCCCAGAGATCTCACTGAAGAGGCTCCATATGCTCCTCAGCTCCATCCCTCCACGCACCAGAAGCCACCTCTGCAGGGCTGACAGAGCTGAAAGGCTGGATGGGACCCTCACCACCCACCAGATTTTTTTTTTCCAAGATAATTCACCATGTTTTGCTGCTCTCAAGCATCCTGAGCTCCCCATCTGTACAGTGCAAAGGACCAGGGTTTGGCATCGCTCTGGAGAGCCAAACACCTCCCCACCTCCCTGGGATGCTGGTCTGGTCCCGATCCTGGTCCTCATCTGGGCTTTATTCCTTCTGTTGGTAGCAAATAAAGCTCCAGAGCAGCCAGACACCAAGCTCAGGCTCCAGCCCTTCCCTCCAGGAATTGCCAGGAACTGAAGGAACAGCCTGACTGAGATTCCTAAACCATTGGGTCATGAAGTAAAACGAAAATACAATCTCTGTGGAGGAAAAAAAACCACCAGAAGAGCTTTGCTGAGTGCATTCTTCTGAGAAAAATATTAAAAATCCCCTTTTCCCCCCTTTTTTGAGAGAATTAAGCTGAAATTTTACCTTCACGGAGCACGTGTCCCATCCAACAAATGGGTTGGACCAGGAATGAATTTACAAAGTAATTTCTTAGGTGCTTATATAGTTTTTTACAGGATACACACACACTAGGGATGCTTGGAAAGCAGCAAGTATCTACCATGGCTTCCCTTGGGTCATGATGTCCCTGGGTGGCTTGGGGACCTCCTGGGAACAGCTTCTCCTCCAGGACCTCCTCAAGGGAGGATGGAAAATTCCACCTGACTCCATCAGGGAAAAAACCCAGGAGAAAATCCCTCTTGTGGAGAAACATCAGAGGGTTCCCCAGCGACCAGAATCAGGAGCAAAACATCCCAACCTTCCCCAGATTAATTCTGATTTTAGGGAGGGAAGAGACTTTTCACTTGGCTCTTTGTCCCAGAAAAGAAAAAACCAACAAAAACCACAAACATGGGAAGAAAAACACTTTAAAAATGGTATTTCCCATCAGCTGGAAATTCTGTTTCTCTCTCTTCTCCTCCTCAAGCCTCCAAATCTTAGCTCAGATGAGGACATCACAGATGCTCCATCTCCCCCCCCCAATAATATTTCACCCCAGCGACCCCCAAATCCCCCCTTTTCTTGATGCTGCCCAACTGGGCTCATAGAGAACATCTCACAAAACCCCCTTATTACAAGTAGCTGCAGCAAAAAGAGCCTGGAAAAAATTAATACCAAATTATAACCCTCTGGAGGAAGGATTAAATTGATTAAATTAGCCAATTACTGCACAAAAAAGTGGCACGAGGCTTCTGTTGTTGTTTCTTGCTTTGTTCCCACGTTAGAAGTGGGAAGTCCAAGGAAATATGTGTAAGATTTATGGGGTTTTTTTTTAAAAAAAAGTAGTTTTCTGCCCTATTAGAAAAAATACATCTGGGCTGGCAGGGTGAGAATTAAATGATGGGTAAAGAACTTGGTAATGGAAGCAAAAATAGTTGCTGGAAGTAAATATTCACCTCATAAGAATACAATTAATGATCTTAAAGAGAAGTCCATGCTTAATGCTGAAGTAGAGGCAGACTAACCATGTTCACATGGTTAAAATCAACAAATATCTTATTTTTTCCCCTGTATTTTTGTCCTTTGCCAGCTTTCCCCACCACTGGTATTAAAGGAGCCATTTTTCCTCCTCTTCCTCCCTCCCTGTGACAATAAAAATTAGTGCAGATAAAGCCCCAATGCTGAGAAAACACCCAATAATTGATTTTTAGCATCTGGAATAGCTGGTTCCTGATGTGCCACCACCAGCCACGATGCCTCAATCATCCCAGGGGATGGGCACAGGTCTTTTTATCTGGGCCAAGTGTCCACCTAGGTCTGGAGGTGGTAAAAGACCTTCTGGCGTGATGCTCCAGCCTTTTTCATGGAGAATTTAAGTGAAAAATCAACGAGCTTCTCATTTACCCTTCACTGGGGTCTTTTCCTCCATCTCAACACCTTTGGTCTTGGGGATGCACAAAGAAATCATCCTAGAGAGGGGCTTTGCCTCTCCAAAAGGAGTTTCCATGAAAAGGGAAGATCCTTCCACCTCGATCAGCCCCTCACAGGTCCAGAAAGCCAGAAAAAGTGGATTTAAGGGGATTTTAAGTGGATCCAGGGGCTTCCAAGCCTTATCTCCTACAGCAACCAGTCTTGGAGACATCCACCCTCCCCAAAGCCCCCGATGTTTGCCAAGCCTACAAAGTGGCCAGCAAACTAAGCAGCAGCAAAGCCTGAAGGTTTCCAGCCAGCAGCCCTGGAAGGATCATGAATCACAAGACAAATACCCGAGGAAAGGAGTCGAGTGGCTCATTTCTCCCCCACATTCCTGGCAGAGTTTGTAACATTATGTTCTCCTGGGCTCGGGGCCAGGTTCAACCATGTCGAAGTGTAGGAAAATTGAGGCTCATCTCGAGATGTGTGGATGGGCAGAGGAGAGAGCCAGGTCCTCACTCTGGGGGAACCGTGCCATGGGCTTGAGCTCAAAGGTCTTCTCCAACGAGATGGAGCTACCAGCCCATGCTATGGGACCCTAGATGATGCAAAGCACCTTGGGCGTCAGCTCCCTCCATCCCACAGCCCAAGAAGATGCCTTTTGGCTCATTTTTGGGGGTTAAGCATCATTGCTTTAACTCTCTGGGAAGGAAAAAAAAAAAAATCCAAAGCTTATAGAGGGATTTACTCACGGCAGCCTGAGGAGTCCAAGGTGGAGGAACAGGGATGGACGGTGGGTGTTGCAACCAGCTCAGGAAACCAGCTCAGCCCCTTGGACAGCCCCTGGAGAAGCAGCAATAATACAAACGTGTTTGTTTTGTGCTGTTACAGGCAGCTGGAGCAGAAAGCAGCAGCCAGGCGCTGCTGCTGTCAGCCCCGGGAGCCACGTCCAAAGAAAACACACGAGCAGCTCAGAAACCAGGCAAATAATAATAAGAAAAATAATAAATCCTGGGCTCGCTTCATTTTCCTCCCATTTCGGACTTTTTCGAGCTTTCCTCTCCAGCCACCAGTGGTTCAAAACATCACTTGTGTGTCATAACACAGCCCGAAATCCGGGGATTTACAAATAAATACACCCAGCTTTGTCAAGGCACTTGCTAAAAGTCCTGTGGGTTATTTTTGTAGGGTTAGGGCAAAACCCACTGAGCCCACTCCCCTGAAATAGCACAATTAGTGTCAATGATGCTACTGCAGACAAGTCTTCAGGATATATCCACAAATTTCATGATATACCCTCAAATTCCATGATATACCCTCAAATTCCATGATATACCCTCAAGTTTCATGATATACCCTCAAGTTTTCATGATATACCCTCAAATTTCATGATATACCCTCAAATTCCATGATATACCCTTAAATTCCATGATATACCCTCAAGTTTCATGATACACCCTCAAGTTTCATGATATACCTTCAAGTTTCATGATATACCCTCAAGTTTTCATGATATACCTTCAAGTTTCCATGATATACCCTCAAATTTCATGATATACCCTCAAGTTTTCATGATATACCCTCAAATTCCATGATATACCCTTAAATTCCATGATATACCCTCAAGTTTCATGATACACCCTCAAGTTTCATGATATACCTTCAAGTTTCATGATATACCCTCAAGTTTTCATGATATACCTTCAAGTTTCCATGATATACCCTCAAATTTCATGATATACCCTCAAGTTTTCATGATATACCCTCAAATTCCATGATATACCCTTAAATTCCATGATATACCCTCAAGTTTCATGATACACCCTCAAGTTTCATGATATACCTTCAAGTTTCATGATATACCCTCAAGTTTTCATGATATACCTTCAAGTTTCCATGATATACCCTCAAATTTCATGATATACCCTCAAGTTTTCATGATATACCCTCAAATTCCATGATATACCCTCAAGTTTCATGATATATCCTCAAGTTTCGTGATACACCCTCAAGTTTCATGATATACCTTCAAGTTTCATGATATACCCTTAAATTCCACATATACCCTCAAGTTTTCATGATATACCCTCAAGTTTCATGATATACCCTCAAGTTTTCATGATATACCTTCAAGTTTCATGATATACCCTCAAGTTTTCCACATATACCCTCAAGTTTTCATGATATACCCTCAAATTTCCTGATATACCCTCAAATTTCATGATATATCCTCAAATTCCATATATACCCTCAAGTTTTCATGATATACCCTCAAGTTTCATGATATACCCTCAAGTTTTCATGATATACCTTCAAGTTTCATGATATACCCTCAAATTCCACATATACCCTCAAGTTTTCATGATATACCCTCAAATTTCATGATATACCCTCAAATTTCATGATATACCCTCAAATTCCATGATATACCCTCAAGTTTCATGATATATCCTCAAGTTTTCATGATATACCCTCAAGTTTCATGATATGTCCTCAAGTTTTCATGATATACCTTCAAGTTTCAGTCCCACCATGGGGTCTGGTGGATGGTGGACCCACAAATGTGGGGTCATCTCTCTCCTCCTGCCTTCCTCTGGCCCAAGCCACCCAAACTCCTTCAGTGCTTTGGTTTCTACACCTGCATCTCCACACGGAAACGTGAGCCTTGGAAACAGCCCTTGTGAGCTCATCACACGCTGCTTGGCCATGAAAAAAAATCAGGTGGAAGGAATGTGAACATGAGGCTTTTGTTACCCAGCCCTTTGGCAGCACATCCCCAGCTGGTGTCCACTGGGTTAGATCTTTCCAGTTCAGGCTTAATGCCATTTAAAGAGCTTTAATGGCTTGGAGAAGGGAACGGTGATGGGATCTGGGGGAGGTAAAAGCTCCAGGGGTTGCTCACCTCGTGTCCCCTGGCACCTACACTAAAGGATTCCAGAGCAGTGATGCTCCCAGAGCTCTTTGCCACCCTGCATGTGTCTGAGATACCCAAATCCCCAGGGACAAAGCTCAAGTGATGCCACCTCTGCAAGAGCATCAATCTTGTTTTGTCACCACCTTCCTCAGCCCTGCTCCAGGGTGGGATTCAGGAGCAGTTTGGCATTTTTTATCATGCCACCAAGCTCTGACAAGTCCAGATTCGGAGGTTTCCCTCTTTGCTTCCTATAGAATCCAGAGTACAAGATGAATTCTTAGCTAAGAAGGGGGACATAGCTGCAGCCCCCTGCCCTGGAAGATGCCTCATGCCTTGAGAAGCAGATGTCCTGGTGGAAAAAGCTGGAGCTGGGTCCAAATTTGCTGCCTGCTGCTCCCCACATCACAGCACTGGAGTGAGACACCACTACAGGACAATCCCCTCATCTCCATATGGATCCAGAGCATCCTGAATTTTGGAGCAGGGGATACAGGGAGAGGAGCAGCCCTGACAAAGCCGACACCTCATGGGCATCACTGTTTTCCTCATCACTGCAACGTGATGGCTGGAATTAACTCCCTGCCTTGTGGAAGCTCTTCCAAACCCTCCCCTAAGGCAGCTCTGGACCCGTTGAGGTCGGGCTGATTCAGCATCTCCCTGCTCTGCATCTCACCAGCTCCTCCTGCTGAAGGCACCGTGGCTGAACCACAGACCCCAGGAGAAAAGGGGCTGAGGAACCAGAGAATTAAAGGATAGCTCAGAGCCCTTGGGTATTGTAGAAAAAAACCCCAATTAAGCTGCCCCAGGCAAGCTGGAAACACATTGAGGCTTTTCCTGCATTAAACCAGCAAGTTGGGAACAGATCCTGGTGATGCTGCAAAATTCAAGTCCTAAACTCCTTAGTTTTCTTTTTTATCATTCCCATATTTTCCTTTTAAATCCCAACATTCTGCCCTTCTCTGCCTGTGCAAACCCTCTGCGTGCATCTGTGCTCCATCCCTGTTAACCCCTCACATCCCAAGCCTTGAATGCAGGGAAACCACGTTCCAAATTCAAGATCAAAGGTTGGATTTATCCCCAGCCTCTTGGATGCTGAGCAGGTTCTGTGCTGAATAGGGAAAGGACAAAATATGGCCAATAAATTAAAGCATCACTCAATTAGGGCAGAGTTTTGTGGGAGAAAAGGAAATATCGGGGATTGCAGGTGCAAGAACGCAGGGGAGAGGATGGTTGAGAGGGGATAGAGAAAGTTGAGAAGGAAATTTGAGAGGGAAAGAGAAAAATCTGAGGGGAACACAGAGGAAAAACTCAGGGGGACACAGAGAAAAAAAATCTGAGGGGGACACAGAGAAAAAAATCTGAGGGGGACACAGAGAAAAAAATCTGAGGGGGACACAGAAAAAAATCTGAGGGGGACACAGAGAAAAAAATCTGAGGGGGACACAGAGAAAAAAATCTGAGGGGGACACAGA
>VYZX01018124.1:1508-57648 GCA_013401335.1 Brachypteracias leptosomus
ATGGGATGGGATGGGATGGGATGGGATGGCCCAGATGATGCAGGAGCCCCAAAGCAGCACCAGCAGAAGACCTGATGGTCAAGGAGCAGCTCTCAGGGAGGATTAGAAGATAAATACACTCCCTGCAATGCCCCCTGGGCCTTTAGGAGGAGGAACAACCACTGGAGCCTCCTCTGGGGCTGGATTTGAGGTGAGGCATCGCTGGGATGGGATGGGATGGGATGGGATGAGATGGGATGGGATGGGATGAGATGGGATGGCCCAGATGATGCAGGAGTCTCCAAGCAGCAGCAGCAGCAGGACCCCATGGCCAAGGAGCAGCTCTCAGGGAGGATCAGGAGATAAATACACTCCCTGCAATGCCCCCTGAGCCTTTGGCAGGAGGAACAACCACTGGAGCCTCCTCCTGGAGATGGATTTGAGGTGAGGCGTCGATGGGATGGGATGGCCCAGGTGATGCAGGGGTCCCCAAGCAGCAGCAGCAGCAGGATCCCATGGCCAAGGAGCAGCTCTCAGGGAGGATCAGGAGATAAATACACTCCCTGCAATGGCCCCTGGGCCTTTAGGAGGAGGAACAGCCACCAGAACCTCCTCTGGGGCTGGATTTGAGGTGAGGCATCGCTGGGATGGGATGGCCCAGGTGATGCAGGGGTCCCCAAGCAGCAGCAGCAGCAGCAGCAGCCCAGTGCTGGTGGGGGTGGGAGCGTGGCCCACATGGTGCCTGTCCTACTTTCCTGCTCATGTGATGCTGATGCTGCTGCTGAGCTCTCGATGCATTTTTTAAAAGCCCCCATCTCTGTCTGGAGGATTTAACTCCAGAGATGTTTCCTGAGGATGAGGATGGAGGTGTTGGAAAACAGCATTTCCAGGGAGGGCTGAGAACCAGCTGAAATGAGGCTTTGGTGGCTCCCCAAAGCTGTTAATCAGACAAGAATTAACACCCTGGGAAATATTTTATTCCTAAAAAGTGCCCATCTCCCTTTCATTGGGATTAGCATCACCTGGACTCTTCAAGTTCAATAACATTCCCCCTCTATACATATATCTGCTTTCCCTCCTCCCTGCTCCTCTCAATGTTTTGGTGTTAAGAGAGTTCAGAAGTTTTTTAGGTCTTCCAACCTCGTTCTTTACTTTATAAGGAGCATTTGAGGTTCAGGGAGAATCTCTGGTGAAGAAAACCAGGTTATAACAGGGCATGTGCAAGGTTCTTGCTGACCCTCCAGCCAGGGAAGGACCCCAGCAGAGCAAAGGATGATGCTGGGGACACTTCACCTGGATGACCTCACTGTGCAGCATGGAAAATGAGGAGTTTTGCCTAGAATCACCCAATTTCTCTTTCTTCCAGCAAGCAGCAGCACCCTGACAGAGGAGAAATAAAAACCTGATCCCCCTCAGGCCACTTTTGTTACTGGGTTTCACTTTTATGCAAAATGCTGAGGCACAAACCAAGCAATCTATTTTATTTGGCATTAAATACTCACTTCTGCCCATCAGATGGGCTGGAAGATAACCCAGCACTTCCCAGGAGCAGGTTTCAGGTTCTCCTGGCAGCTCGCTGAGTTTTAGAGCATCTCTTGAATAAAGTTTGGGACACGTGGTGTTCTCTGCTTGGCATTTCTGTCCGTGGTCCTCCATGAGGAGGCACCAAGGTCCCAGATCTCGGTGTTTCTCCTATGCAGAGACCACAGAGTTTGAACTGGGTGCTGTGGTTTTCAAGGCAGTGAAGGAGGAGGGTGCTTGGGCTGATGAGAGACAAATATTGTATGTTATAGGAGGTCGAGACGAGCTATAATAAAAACTCTTAGGGGTGAAAAGTGCCCTGCATTTTGCTTTATTGCATTTTAATTTCCCCCTTCCCCAGTCCCACTCTCACCCCTCACAGACGTCACTGGGATGAGCACGAGTGTTGGCTCCCATGATTTATTCAGCAGCCACAGCAGCTCTGCCTCCCGCTCCCAGGCTCTCAATATTTCATATGGAAATCTCCAGCTTTCTGCCCTTCTTTCTGCTCAAAGCTGCTTGTTTTGCACACTCATCTCCGGGGGGCAAAGATGTAATAAGGGCAGAGCTCCTCTGCTGCTCCCGAGGGGTTTTTCTGACATTTCTGGGGGTTTTCCCTCCTTTGGGTCTCTCCAGCAGCTTGTTAAGAGGGTGATAGAGCATGGGAGGAACCTGGGATGGCACCATGTTAAAATCTGGTATAGAATCATAGAATAGAACCATAGAATCATAGAATTATAGACTCATAAAATCACAGAATCATAGAATCACATCCCCTGCCAGTGCCACCATCCCCATCCAGTGCCTGCAGCTCATCCACGAGCTGCTTCTCCAGGTGGCAGCAGCAGGTTGCAGCCACCCGAGAGTTAACCTGGAGTTAACCAGGTTTTACCTTGTTAACTTACCCCTTGTGCTTTGACCTTCCAGTTTTGGGTCAAGAAACTCTTCCCTGGAGCTGAAGAAATGGCCTTTTTCAGAGTGGGTGCTGGGCAGGTTCTTTTTCTGCACTGAAACACCTGCAAGAATTTGTGCTGTGCACAGAAAACCACAGCTGGGATTTATGTGGTATTAGGGGATGCTAAAATCACAGGGTTTGGGGCTTGCAGGGGTCTCATCCTGGCTCCCCACAGCCTGGGCAGGGTGCTGGGCTTGGGCATTGCAGGTAGAGACACCTTCTGTGCCCCAAGATGCTGGTGGCACCCGCAGTGATTTGCAGGTAGGATTAAAACTGTTCTGAGGAACAAGAAGAGAAGCGTGTACGACCCAATTTCTCCTAGGAAGAGGGTGATAATGTTGATTAACTTTATTCTCCATGAATGATTTTAATCAGGCCTCACAGAAACACTTGGCAGAGGCACCACGGAGCTTGTTGCTAGGGATGAGTCCCCCAAACTCTGTTGAGACCTTGAGGGGAGAAGGATTCAGACCTTCACTGGGTGAGGATGTCTGGTCTGAGAACCAGCCTGGAGCCCAGAACTGCTGCCACGTGCTGGTACAGAGGGGCTGAGATGATGTGACCCTTGGGGCTGGCTGGAAGTTGGGCAGTTTTTAATTTTAAGGTCTTCATTACTCCACAAACAAGTCTCTTTTTGAAGGCACTCACAAGCCCACCCCAAATCCCTGGTTTCTCAGCCAGTTTTTGAGCTCCTTGGCACCTTGTCAAAGTCTTGACCCCAAAACTTTCTGAAATCCTATGAGGTCAGGCTGAGAGAAGTGGGGTTGTGCAGCATGGAGAAGAGAAGGCTCAGGGGAGACCTTCTTGTGGCCTTTCAGGGGGCGTATCAGAAAGATGGGGACAGACTTTTTAGCAGGGTCTGTTGTGACAGGACAAGGGGTGATGGTTTGAAATTTAAAGAGGGAGATTTAGACTAGAGAGAAGGATGGGATTTGTTGATGAGGGTGGTGAGAGCCTGGCCCAGGTTGCCCAGAGAGGTGGTTGATGCCCCATCCCTGGAACCATCCCAGGACTCTGAGCAACCTGCTCTAGTTGCAGATGTCCCTGCTCAGTGCAGGGGGGTTGGATGAGATGACCTTTAAATGTCCCTTCCAACCCAAACCATGCCATGATTCTATGAAATTTGGGGTTGAAAGAAGTGAGGGATGTCAACCAGCTCAACATGAGCAAACCAGAGCAGGAGGTTCAAGAAGCTGCTGTTGTCCCCTGGGATGTATCAGGGGTAAGGTGGAGCTGGGTGTGCCCTGGCTCTGGGTGTATGTAATTGATTTTTGCTCCATATTTACATCCCACAGCATCCATACGGAGCAGGGCTGGGAGCAGGGGAGGAGAGGACAACCAGAGAAAGTTATGGTTCAATTGGGGGGAATAAAGGAAACAACCGAGATGATAAATTAATTTCAAGGGGGGGGGAAATTCATATCTTTTACTGCTCTCCAAACAAAAACATCAAGCACAAACAAATCAAAGGGCTGGAAGTGCTTCTAGGCCAGAACATGACCTGACTCAACAACAGCCTTTAATGTGGAGGAGCTCCCACGAGGCTGAAACCACTGATAATAAATTATTGAGAAATATTAGGCGACAAAATAGGCCTGGCACCAGATTGATTCACTGGGATGTTTGCAAGGAACAAATGTAAAAAAGCAAAAAAAAAGCCCAAAACCCTGAAATTGAAGCAAAGCAGCTTCAAGCTGAGAAAAAAAGGAGCAAAAGCCTCACCCAAATGCTGTTTTTGGGCACAAAAGGGACCTGGGCAGAGTCTTGTGTTCATGTGGGGGATCCTTCAATCCCCAGGGACACAAACAGAGCCAGAGCCCAGCTGGGAGCAGCTCAGTAGGGAGCAAATCAGGGATTTTCCTCCATCCTCATCCTCTCTGCCATGAGCAGCCCCAGGTTTCCTCTGCGGGTGGTTGTGCCCAGCTCTGAGTTCAGGTTCTCCTTGGTTTGGCTGGAAAAGCTGCTGAGGAGCAAGAAAACTGGTGGGTGCCTGCACGGCCATACACCAGCATCCTGGGGACACCAGCATCCTGGGGATACGAGCATCCTGGGGACGCAAACATCCTGAAGATACCAGCATCCTGGGGACATAAGCATCCTAGAGACACCAGCATCCCAGGGACATGAGCATCCTGGGGATACCAGCATCCTGGAGATACGAGCATCCTGGGGACTCAAACATCCTGAAGATACCAGCATCCTGGGGACATAAGCATCCTAGAGACACCAGCATCCCAGGGACATGAGCATCTGGGGGACACAAGCATCCTGGAGACACCAGCATCCCAGGGACATGAGCATCCTGGGGACACGAGCATCCTGGGGGCACCAGCATCCCAGGGACATGAGCATCCTGGGGATACCAGCATCCTGGGGACACGAGCATCCTGGGGATACCAGCATCCCAGGGACATGAGCATCCTGGGGACACGAGCATCCCAGGGACACAAGCATCTGGGGGACACGAGCATCCTGGAGACACCAGCATCCTGGGAACACAAGCATCCTGGGAACACAAGCATCCTGGGGACATGAGCATCTGGGGGACACCAGCATCCTGGGGACACCAGCATCTCAGGGACACCAGCATCCTGAGGACACCAGGATCCCAGGGACACGAGCATCCTGGAGACACTAACATCCCAGGGACATGAGCATCCTGGGGACACCAGCATCTGGGGGACACCAGGATCCTGGGGACACGAGCATCCTGGGGGCACAAGCATCCTGGGGACACGAGCATCCTGGGGACATGAGCATCCTGGAGACACCAGCATCCCAGGAGCACAGGAGCTCCTCTGCTCCCTGCTGTAATGAAGGGAACAAAGCAGCCACCCGCAGACAAAGCCATTAAAGGCAGCTCAATGAATTTAATTTAATTTTTTTTTATATTTTTTTTTTTTGCTAACGCTATTAATCACCATAGGCACACGTCAGGAGCCTTATGCATATTTAAATTGGGCCAGGAGCCAGTGATTTCTCGTATGCAATTTCCTAATGTTAATAATGTTTCCATTAGCCATATTCAGGAAACCTGCCATTTTTTTGTCCCCTTCTGGCCCATACTTTTTGCTTTTAATTATGACCCACTGTCAGCTATTGAATAGGTTGACGTATTTGAAGCGTCTGCAAAGATTTCTTTTTAATAATGCAATTTCTTGGCTGTAATAGCCCTATAACTTGAGTAATTAATGGACCAGGCAGGCAGTGCTGCCCATTCATTCGCAGCAAAACTTGCTGACGGAAAAGATGCTCCAGACCAGGAGAGATCTAGGAAAAATCCACCATGGGCTGCTCTACACCCTTCCTTGGAAGACCAGAGCTGGGTGTCACTGCAGCATCCTTGCAGGTGATGCTCAAGCTGCAAACGGGGGTCTCCACCCTCTCCCCACCACTTGTTGCCCCAGGTGGTGGCCTCATTTTACCCAGGGGTCTCTGTCCCCTCTCCACCCCCTTGCAGTGGGGGACAGAGTGAAGAGACATGATCTCAAGGCTGTCTGAATGGTTGGTAGTGAGATGTGCTAACCATGGAGAAGCTCTGAGCTGTCCTCATATATTGATGGGGCACTAACAGCAAATGTCCCCTCCCTGGGAGCCACAGTGGGGTGGTGACAGCCGTGCCAAGGGAGCTGGCTGCCCAGGCAATGTGTCACCAGCCCCTGGCACACAGTGTCCTTTCCTTCACAGAGCTGCTTGGAAAAATTCACCTTGGTACATGAGGAGGCTCCAAATCAAGGATTCATCCTTCCTGCCTCATGCACAGCCCCGCTGAGCAGCACTGCAGGAGCAGGAGGGGCTCAGTGGGGCTCCTCACACCTCATGTCCCCTCCACTCTGCCCTCACCTCATGCTGCCACCAG
Organism: Brachypteracias leptosomus; assembly: GCA_013401335.1. Lineage (NCBI taxonomy): Eukaryota > Metazoa > Chordata > Aves > Coraciiformes > Brachypteraciidae > Brachypteracias > Brachypteracias leptosomus. Next base: position 7,823 of record VYZX01018124.1, read on the forward strand.
CCCCGCAGGAGGGATGAAATGATGGCAAAAGTCCCTCCTGGTTTTAAACCCCACGGATCTGGGCTTCAGGGAGTTATTCCCCAGGAGCTACAGTGGGATGTTTAATTCATGCCTGTGTCTGATTGCATTGCTGTGCACCACGGGCAGTGAGACACGCTGAGATCTGGGGGGGGGATTGGGTTTTTCTCCTATTCTTGATAGCCTCGGTCCCTCCGAGCTCTGCTGCTCGTTGCTCCTGGTGCTGCTTGTTGCAGAGCTGGTTTACATCTCCCCAACAGAAGCTCACACCGAGGAAGCCGTGTAAGGAGCAGGGCGGAGGAAAATCTATTGCTGAACGTATTGATCTGTACATTTTTTGGAGGCTGAGCTGGTGGCAGCTGCTCGCGGCGTCTGCAGCGCCAGGGGCTGCTGGGGAGGAGGTGGGAGGGAGGGAGACTCTGGTAGAAATAGCCTGTGAGGGGGGTGGGATGGCAAAACACAGCACCAGGAGCCTCGTCTGCCAGAATCCTCCTCCAGACCCAGGGACAGCGGCCCCCAGATGAGGGGGTCTGTGTCCCCATCCCCGTGCTTGTCCCCTTCCCCGTCCTTTATGCTCAAAGCATCCCAGAGGGTTTGGTGGGTGCATCACACCCCTTAGCTCTGCAGGTTCAGTGATAACCTGAGGCCACCTTCACAGCCCCCCCCACTGCAACAATTAAGGGTCAAATCAAATATGGCAGCAGAAAGAGCTTCATTAGAAGCTGGCTCCCCCATAGCAGGATTTATAGAATCATAGAACGATTTGGGTTGGAAGGAACCTCCCAAGGTCATCTGGTCCAACCCCCCTACAACAAGCAGGGACATCTCTACCTAGGGCAGGTTGCTCAGAGCCTCATCAAGCCTGACCTTGAATGTGCCCAGGGATGGGGCCTCCACCACCTCTCTGGGCAACCTGTTCAGTGATCAACCACCCTTATATTGAAGAACTTTTTCCTAATATTCAACCTAAATCTACCCTTTTCTAGCTTAAACCATCACCCCTCATCCTACTGCTACAAACGCTTGTGCTGATGGGATACAAGAAGTTCCACTTACTATTTTACTACTTAGAAAAATACCTCTGAAAGCAAGAAAGGCCCTAAAGAGAAAGATGTGGGGGCTCGGAGGGGTTCCTGCTGTGCCAGGGGAGGGGGGTTTGGGCTGTGGGGCTGGGAGGTGCCAGCCCCGATGTTCTCTGCAGTATCACACACACTTTGCTGCTCACCCCATTTCTCAGCCGTGTGAGACAGCTCATTAGAGCAGCCACAGATCAGAGCAGGAGAGATGATCAGGTTGCATAGGGAAAAAAAAAAAACCGTTTAAAAAGTGGCTGGTTTTGGTTCACAGCTGCCTGGGGTGTTAACAGCATCATCACAGCCCTTCTGCTGCTGCCCAGGAAGGAGAAGTTTGGCTTTGCCCAACGTGGTGCAGCCACATCTGGGGCTGCAGGAGCAGCTTTGGGGAATACTATTGAGTTTGGAGTGATGGAGAGGAGGAGCTGGGACAGAAGTCAGGATATAAAAATCTTTCTTTGTCTCCAGGGCACTTTCTAGTGTGTGTGAGGGCTCGGGAGCTGGAGGCTCCCAGCAGCAGGTATCACAGACATGCTCAGTCCCAGTTCCCCCACCACTGGGCACAGCTCGGTGTGGAGCTGGGCTCTGCCTTGGCAGGCACTGATGTGACATGTTCCTTGGCTGCCTGCCTGGGAAGCACCAGGGAGCCAGGCTGGTGACATCTCTCGATTGTCGCTAGAGGCTGGGATGTCCTGGGTGAATTTATAAAACGTGGGGGAGGAAATCAAGCAGCCACTGTTGACTCAGATCCTCAACACTTCACCGCCGAAGCCCTGGGGATGTTCAGCCAAGGTCTGCACTGTCATCGTCACCAAAGTCACCAGCTGGGAGGACACACAGCTACTGGCACCCACTGCCATTGATGCCGGTGCTCATGGGCTACTGCCTTCCCCACCCTGGCACTGGGAAATGCTGCCCTCTCCCAGACCATCCCTCCTGCCAGCCCTGCTCCCAGCTGATGGGCAGAAAAACTCCAGTAAAACACACCAGCCATGGAGAGAGACAAGGAGAGATGCTGCAGAGCATGGGGCTGAGCATCCTGCTTGGCCCCTGCATCCCACCAGCCTCTGCATCCCACCAGCCCTCACATCTCACCAGTCCCCACATCTCACCAGTCCCTGCATCTCACCAGCCCCTGCATCCCACCAGCCCCTGCATCCCACCAGCCCCTGCATCCCACCAGTCCCTGCATCCCGCCATCCCCAGCACCCAGCCCACATCTGCTGCTCTGCTGAAACACGACAGCAAATGTAAAATTCCTCTTTGTGGAACCAACTGGGGGTTTTGCAGCCCAGAGCCAAGAGTCACCCTCCTCTTTTGGAGCTTTTAGTGTCTATCTGACCCTACCTTCAGACACCCCACGCTGAATTTCATGGCAGGAGACACGTTGTATGTGTGTTACTGACCCAAAGGGGCCAAAAAGCACGTTAATAAATAAGCAACTCTCCAGTCCCCCTGCCTGGCTTATGCCTTAAAAAGGAGCTGGGTTTGCAGGGCTGGGGTATGTAATAAAAATCAGCCCCCACCACCATGTCCTTTGGCTGGGGGGTGCCACAGGACCTCACTCAGGGACTGGGAAGCTGCTGCCTCTCCCCCTGCCATGGTGATGGGCACAGGGATGTGGGAAAGGTCCCTGGTGCCAGGGAGGATGGAGAGGCTGTTTCTGGGTAGCGTGGGGTGAGACATCACCCTCCACGTTTGGCACGAGGTTAATTTATCGGAAGAGCAGGAAGAACATAAAGCTCTCTCTTCTTTTTAGCAACAACATTTCAAAGGGGAAATGTTTTACCTTAAGATTAAGAAATACCCATATGGCCCAGGACCATCCTTTGCTGCAGCAGCAGCATCTGATGCGCAGGCTGGAGAGGAGGGGGGTAAATCCCAGCTCCACCAAGCAGCTGGCTCTGCTCGATGCTGATATTAAAAAGAGAGTGAGAAGGGAAATGAAGAGAGCCCCGAGAAGCCCGAAAGGTAATTAAGGTAAAACTCATTAATATTGCAAGGCAGTGCTGTGCCTGTTACAGCAAAAGGCCTGGCTGGAGCCAGGGAAGTGACGGGAAAGAGCTTGTCTTGTTGCATAACAGCACATTATGGGATCAAAGCAATAAAACTGAAGAAACCTGCTGAAAGCCCTTGCAGGGCGAGGGGGGACGGTGCCTTTGGAAAAGCCTGGGAGAGCAGAAAATAAAAAAGAAAGCTGACAGTTCTTGTTAGACATGAATAATCACGGAGAAAAATTCCCCGCGATCCTCTCAGCACTTCGCTGAGTCTCATCTGGACAAGAGGAGCCAGATTGAAGAAGGAGGATGATGCTCCTGTGATGGTTTTGGGGGCCATCGGGAAGGAGTCTGGTCCCAGCTGGTGCAGGAGGGGCTGCAGGGGTGGGCAGAGCTGGGACAACTGGCCAGTAGCTCCCTGGGACCCTCCGTGCCCCCCGGCATCACCCCCAGATGAGGAGCTGCTGGGTCAGCCCAGCCCTGGGCAGCATTGGAGGAGCTCAGATAAATACCAAGGTTAGAGGGGCCCAGTTAATTATTGGGGTTGGAGGCTCCCCGTTAATTATTGAGGTTGGAGGGGTTCAATTCATTATCAGGGCTGAAGGAGCCCAACTAATTATCTGTTGCAGTCATTGCTATTCTGGTGGTGGTGGTGGGGAGGGCGGCTCAGCTCCCTGGAGCGGCTCAATCTCCGTTTTCATCTCCCCGAGGAGGGGAGGGGAAACATGGTTTTAACTCTGCTCTCAAATTTTCCAGCAATCTCCTGGTCACTGCTGTCAGCACAGGCTGCTCGGCTCCTCCAGCACCTCCAGGGAGATGGCAGCAGGTCCTGGGGGTCCCCAGGACAGTGCCTGTTCCAAGCCCACCTCTGTCTCTCCCCAGGGAAAAGCTCCCTCTTTGCAGAGGAGCAAAAAAGCCCTTGAAGGTCCAGCTCCCTGGGCTTCCCGAGGCCACCCCAGGGATTTACAGCAGCAGAAGGTCCCATCAAAGGATGGGATGCAGAAGGATTGGGCTGGCAGCAGAGCCTGACACCTCCTGGGATGGAGCTTCTCCGCAGCTTGCCCCCAAAACTCAACCTCGGGCTCCTCCGCAACGCTCTCGATGCAGATTGTCCTCCAAATATTGGCTTAGTGGAGATGAGAGCAGGGACTTGCTGAGGTGTGGAGTGGATTACAGGCACTCCAGTGCTCTGCTACCCAGTAATTAACGTCTTAGATTTGCCAGGAATACATCAGCAGACGCTCGCCTCTGAAGCAAACAAACTAAATAAACATTTCTCCCCCTTTTTCAGGCGTCTCCGTGCAAGGGTCCTGCTGCGGACAGGCCGGGGGTGAGGGATGCTCCCACATCCAGCCTGCACCACACGACGGGCTCTGCAGGGCTGTGAAATTCCCAACTTGCCATGATTTATTGATGCCCGAGATCTCCACTCTCCTCCTCTGCGGTTTCTCCGAGCAGAATGATTCCCAAATCAAATTGCGGCATTTTCTACAGCACCCGCTCCCCTGAATACACAAGGCACGGGGAAAATAACACAATGGCAGCAAAGAAATTACAGGAGAGCTGCTTTATTTGTGCTTCAAAACAAGGGGCTGGGCTCTCCCAGCTCAGGAAAGCAGCACCAGGAAGATCAGCCCCACCAGGCATGGAGAGAGAAATTCTGGAGGAGACCAGGCAGGCTGGGAAGGGGCTGTGGATAAGGGATTTTTTAAGGATGGAGAGAACTTTAAAGCACATTGAAAAGATAATATAAGCTGTAAGGGCTTGGAAAATGGACTGGAGGAGTGAAGTGGTGGCTGGGAGGCCAGGAGATGTCCCTGCATTGGGGGGTGTCCTCAGCTGGGCAACATAGGGTGAAGGATCCAGCCTTGCTGATCAGGAGAGGAAAGCAATGAACTCATTTTCCTGCTGCTGTGCTGGAGATGATACCCAGAATATTCTACTTGGATCCCTCCAGCCTCCGTGAAAAGCAATTTCCCTGGCACCAGCCAAAGCAGGTTTTATTAACAGCAATTTGAGCTCCCCGATAAATCTCGGCGAGGCATAATTTCCCCACAAATGGCATGTCCACATTGTTACTGCCTCCTCGCTCTGAACCATTTAGGACAATACTTACTGGATGGAGTCTATTAAGCAGGATATTTTGGGATGTGCAACAATTGCTGTCATTAAGCCTTCTCGGGGCTGCTCATTTACCAGGCAACGGCCCCTGCGCCCCGGGAGCTGGCAGAGAAGATGCTCACCCATCCATCTCGGGTGGAACCACCTCGTTTGTGGGCTGGATGCTGCTGCCACCATGTCTTCATCATGGAAAAATGTAGGAAAATGGGAGCTGAGTTTAGTGGTGAGCAGCTGGGGTGGAAGGTGGTGAGGCAGAAAGCAGACTGAGCATCACTGGGATGGATCTTGAAGCACCGTGAGCCTCCAAAAAGCTCCTGGCTCACCTGGGACCCACCACCAAGGGTGCTTCAGGTGGAGGAGAACTGAGGTTGCTGCAACGTGAAGGTTTCCACCCAGTTATTTGCTGGCTGGAGGTTTAGGGCAGGGGCTGACTGCACAGCTGGCAGGAATCATGGAATCATTTTGGTTGGAAGAGACTTTTAGGGTCATCAAGTCCAACTGTTAACCCAGCACTGCCAGGGCACCACTAACCCATGTCCCTCAGCACCACATCTCCATGGCTTTGAAACCCCTGCAGAGATGGGGACTCCACCACTGCCCTGGGCAGCCAGAAGGTCTCCCCTGAGCCTCCTTTTCTCCAGGCTCAACCCGCCCAGCTCCCTCAGCTGCTCCTCACCACACTCCTGCTCTAGACCCTTCCCCAGCTTCGTTGTCCTTCTCTGGACACGCTCCAGCCCTTCAAGGTCCTTCTTGGAGTGAGGAGCCAAAAACTGACCCCAGGGCAGGTTCCTGCAGATCTCTGCTCTGTTATGGGCTGGTTCCCCCCTTCCCTTCCCCAGGCAGATGTGCAGCCCCTTGGACCAGCCTGAGCTCCTGGGCAGCCAGGGCTGCAGCTCAGCCTCTCCTCAGCACCCCCCCCCTTCCAGGAGCACACGGGGGCCCCTCCAGCTGCGCTCATAGATCTTTTTTTAATTTGAAGAACGAACAGTTTCCAGGAACTGCTCTGAAGTTAGAAACAATATGATGCTGCTGGTGAATAAGTCATGAGGGCTGGAGCCTGAATCTACATATTTATGTGCACACTCCCTCATCCAAGGGGATGATTTATATAATTTATACAAGGGAGAAGACTCCGGTGCCAAACTGCAGCCATCAGAGCTTGGCCAAGGGTCCCAGCCTGGGCTGTGCCCACCCTGGGGTCCCACTGGCACAGACCCCCCTGCTTCAACCCCGGGTGGCTCTGGGGACACACGGTCCCTGCAAGCCCTGCCCTGACATCGGTGATTTCCACCTCCCCGTGCTGCCAAAGCCACCAACTGGAGCTCTCACATTAGAGAAATCTAAAATCCTGCCAGCCAACCATCAGGGGAAGCCAGCACAGATCTATTTTCACATACTTCCCATCCCAACAGTTATTAGTTTCCCTTTTTTTTAATTATAGAAAGTTTCTGCTTCAAGAAGCTCTTCCATTCTCAGGGTAAAAAAAGAAGTAAATTAAAAATTAGATCTTTAAAGAGCCTTTTTGCTAATCTCTGCCTTTTAATGTGCAGCTCTCCTCAGAGGAGCTGACTGCAGAGCTCTCCCCCCTTTTACAGCAGCCTCAGAAGGTCCCGTGCCTCGGGGCTGTGCCTGCCACGCTCCCCCTCTGCCACAGAAAGAGAACCTAATTAAATCACCAAATTGCAACTGGCACTTTTCCTTTATTTCTCCTTTTTTCACTCGGCGCTCGGCTGTGCCTTTAATTACCACCTTCAATTATTTGTCACTTCAAGGCCCGAGTCCCACTTTTGAAAATCCTTTTGCTGCAGTCAAGGGAGAAAAATCATGGAAAGCAGCAGAGGGTGAGGGGAGGCCAGTTTGGGCACCAGCTTAACTTAAGCATGTGCTTAAGAGCTGAGTTAAGTGATTTGCAAGGCTCAGAGCATCCCCCTGACTCAGTTTCCCCCGACCACCCACAGCAGGTTGGTCCTTTCCCTTAGGACTGGAGCTACTTTGAGGACAACCTCACCCTGGTTCCAGTGATGGGGCAACAACCACCTCTCTGGGCTACCTGGGCCAGGCTCTCAACACCCTCAGCACCAACAATTTCTTCCTTCTCTCTAGTCTAAATCTCCCCTCTTTTAGTTTAAAACCATCACTCCTTGTCCTGTTAAAAAGTCTGTCCCCATCTTTCTTGTATCCCACTTTAAGACCCCCAAAGACTTTTCCCCTCTCCAAGAGCTCTGCAGGACCCCCTGTGAAGGGCAGGCTGCAAGAGGGGAGTTTAAAGCCAGCAGTGAAGGTTTTCTCCTGGAGAAGGATTTCCCAAGCAGGCGGCTTCACTAGCATCTCAGGCAAGAGAGGTCTCACCACAATCACAAAAATATCAAGGACTTGGTTGGAGATCAAACGCCTTCCCAGTCTGCCTTCAAAGGCTCCTGGAGCAGCACTAAGAGCCCGGGCTTTCTCTCCCAGCAAGCATCCTCCTCTCCTCCATCCTTCTGAAGCACTTCTCTGCTTTCATGTACCCATCAGTGTCCCCTCCCTGAGCTAGTGGGACTGGCCAGAAAAATCCAAAAATGGAACTAAAACCTCTCTGAGAGACAAGGAACTACTAGAGAGAGGCCAGTGAAGGCTACAGAGATGCTGAGGGGATGGAGCATCTCTGTGCCCAGGACAGGCTGAGAGCCCTGGGGCTGCTGAGCTGGAGAAGAGAAGCCTCAGAGGGGATCTGATCAATGCTGATCAAGCTAAAGGGTGGGGGCAAGAGGCTGGGGCCAGACTCTTGTCAGTGGTGCCCAGGGATGGGACAAGGGGCAACGGGCACCAACTGGAACCCAGGAGGTTCCACCTGAACCTGCCCCTGCTGAATCATGGAATCACAGAATATCAGGTTGGAAGGGACCTTGAGGTCCAACCTTTCTCGGGATGCAGATGCAGGAGCAAGCACAGCCCACCCACTTGAATTTTGTCAGCTCCAGCCTCTGTGGCAGTGGGAGGTGGGGTCTCCATCCCAACCACTTTCCTCTGGAAAGCCAAACCCCTCCTGACCCAACTCCTTGCCTCTGGGCCCTGCAGGTGGGAGCTTCTACCTGCTCCATCTCCTTCTGTAAGATCTGGGTGAAAAAAAAGAGCTCGTTCAAGGAGCAGAGAGGAGGAGGGTGCATCTCCTGGTAATGAGTCTTTCTGCATGGAGTGAGGAAGGGGAACTAGGAAGGATTAGCACAGCCATGAAATTAAGAGTCAGAAGTAATTAGAAGAGCTTGGATCGCCGCTTAGCCCCAGAGGAACCCCTGATAACGGTGTGGGTGCTCATTAAAGAGGTATAATTAGGGCTCTGAAGCCACTGATGAGCAAGTCTGCAGCCCCAGCACCACAGTCTCTGCACAGGCAGCTCCCACTCCCCTGTCTCCTCTCACCCTTTGCTCTGCAGAGCTGGGGCACGTGGCAAATCCCTCTGAGCCCAAATCCTGCAAGAGCCTCGTCAGAGGTGATGAAATGAGGAGTAAACTCAAAACATCAGCCTGGTGGGACATGTCCCTGCCCCCTCTGCCCTTCATGGCCAAGGGGTCGCTGCCTCCACCTGCAATTTGGTTTTTGCAAGGAGATGCCAAGACCCTGCAATGGGTTTTGAGCCTGGGGCAGAGGCAGTGAGTAAGAACAGGGGTTTGTGAGTTATTCCTTGGTGTGTTTGCTGTCAAACTGCACCAAGCCAGGGCTCAGCTCATCTCCTCGGGCAGGATGTGACCCCAGGGTTCATGGGGTAAGGGATTGCTGGAGCCGGCCTTGATGGGGTGACTGTGCTGGTCATAAATCCCAAAATGCTGAACTATGGAAAAGTGGAGCTATTCTGGTACCTGCCAAGAGGTTCAGGGGAGCTGCTGAGCCACAGGTTCAGCCCGTGTAGCTTTGAGATCATAGAATCATAGGAAAGGGACCTCGAGGATCATCTGTCCAACCTTTGAGGAAAAAAACCCCAACATACATATATATATATACACACATATTGTTTATATGAGACATCCCAGCACCCTGTCAAGCTGAGTCTTGAAACTGCCCTATGTAGGGGAAATACTTTTTGATGAGGGTCTAAGGCTGGAGCCTGAGCCCCAAGGGCAGCCCCCAAGCCCAGGCAGGAGCAGGCAACAACACGTGGCCAAAATAATTGAAGGGGCCCCACTCACACCCCAGCTGGACGTGAAACCAGCGCCGTAAAGATGTGATGAATTGTCTGAACATGTGGTGAAAACCCTTGGGTGAGCTCGAACCCAACAGGATGTTGGGAGGCTTAATTAATGTATGCCCAAAAGCACTTTGAGGGCATCAGATGAAAGAGGTTATTAGAGGAGGACAAAGAGATCCTTTATCCAGCAAAATGGAAGTGGGAGCAGCCCCGGCCTCGCTCCCTCTTTAAAGAGGGAAAGGGTTATTAGCAAAAAGGCCAGTGATGAATAGGAGCTGTTTTATGTTTTTATCTTATGGAAATGCTCCTGCAGCTCTTCGTGGTGACACATCATCCTGGCACAAGAGGGCACGGAGGGGGAGAAGCTCCTGGTGAAAAACAGAGCTAATTATTTCTTCCTAAAAGCCTGCGACGAGCAAATGTTGGAGTTTGGACCAAAATCCCCCTTCTCTGCAATGTTCCTGGGAGCCCTCACTGCTGCTCTGGCAGCTCACTGAGCTGATTTAGGGGGTCCTGGGGACCCAGCAGCTATTTGAAGGGGGAGAAAAGGATCCCTACAAAGGCGAGGGGGAGTTTGGCACCAAGCAGTTCAAGGAGCTGGGCTTGAATCTCGCCCAGGGTCCCCTGAGCTCTCTGCTGAGACCCCCCATCCCTGTCTCCTCCTTTGTGGTTTTGAGGCAAGAACCACCTCAGGTTCCCTGCCACTGCTCAGAGGTGTCAACAGCTCTTTGCTGGGAGGTGGCAAACAGTCAGAAATTGGAGTTTTCCTGCTGGGATGGGCAAAATGAGTTAGAAACCAGCTCCAGCCCCATGTGCAGGGTTGTTTTTCCTATTTCCTTCCTCAAACCAGAGACTTTCTGGCTGTCAGGGCAGGATCAGACCCTTTTACATCTTACTTTTGTGGCTGGAGATCTTGGGAATTGCAACCTGCAGGACAGATTCCTTCCCAATCACCTTCAGAAAACCCCTGGGGAATTAAAATCACCCACACACAGCAACCCCTGGGCAAGCCCTTGAATGGCTCAGAGGGGTCAGCAGCAGCCACCCTGCCCTGGGTGAGGAGGACCAGGGAGCTCAGAGGACAAGGATGGGGACAGGAGCGTGGGGCAGGAGCTGCAGGGGCTTCTCCTTCCACGGCTGTTGCAGCAGAGACACGTTTAATTGCAGCTCTACAGCACAGATAAGTTGTAGGTATGAATTTCGCCCTGGTGGGCGTTAATTTTCCTCGGCTGTTGATGCAGACATGGAGAGCTTCCACTCCCAGGTTGGTGCTTCCCTGCCCACATCCAGCTGGGAACACCTCAGCTGCCCCTGCACTGAGCTTCTCAGGGATGGATCCTCCAGCTTCTGCTGTATTGGTGGGAAAAGTGCCCCCCAGGACAGGTCTTTGGTGCCCTGACCTGCTGCGTTTGTAGGGCAGGGAGTGAATCCTGCTGGGATCAGAGCTGGACCCTCCAGCATCCCTGCACAGTGTGAGGCCATGGGTGGGGAGGTCTTGTGGATGCAGTTGCCATGGAAAAATAAAACTCCTCCTCAAGATTCAGAGCTAATGAAATAATTAACAATTAAAGAGGAGGATGGTTGGGGTGCTTCTGCTGCGTTGCCCAGGGTGGGCAAGCTGTGGAGGGGAACTGACCCTGAAAGCAAAGCAGTGGGAAAAACAGGGGAATAAATCCCACCTAAATCTAAGCTACCGGAGCTGGGATTGTCTGAGTTTTGTTTTGCTTTCTGTCCAAAAATCAGAAATGAGAACTCCAGGAGAAACTGTGTTCACACAATAGAGAAAGCAGCAGCCAGGCTCACAGTCATGGGGTGGGGGACACTGACCTGGGATGGGCAGCCCTTGCTCCCCCAGGATGGGTCCATGGGACAGGGGATCCACGTGGCTCCAGGGGACCTTCAGCATGGCTGGGACAGGGCATCTGTGAGGGTCCATGCAACTGAGAGCCAGGAGGGACACAGGGAGGACCCTCCATTGCATCCATCCAAGGTGATTGGGCACTGCCACAGAAGGACCAGTTTTTAGAAATTATGAACGTCTTGATGGCATGAGGAGGACCATAAATGCTCCTCTTCTCTGAGGGCTCAGAGCCAGGCTCGAGCAGGTCCCTGGCTGAACACACCATCTCCACCACTAGCTGAAGGCTCCTCTCCACCCTGCTCTGAAATACAGCATCAGATCTCTCTCTGCACCAATTTATGCAGCATTGCAAGGAGCCCCTTCCATCTCCTCCAGACACCATTTGGCAGATCTGTGCTGTGAATGTCACAGCAAGTCTTTCATAATAACTTCTCCCACCCTCCCGTCAAGCGCGGTGAGACGGGTGTACCATCTGCTGGGAGCTGTGCTGCCATGTGCAGAGCCTCATCCCCCCCTCACCACACAAACCCTCCAACTCTTCCCTGCTTCCCCACTCAGCCTCTCTCGGGGTGTCACAGATCTGCACTTACACAGTCCTTCTACTTCTCCCAGGAGGGGTGAGTGGCTCCTTTTTGTCCACCTCGTAGATGTCCCTCATGTCTGGCCCCATGGGTGAGGAGGTCACCAGGTCTGTGGCTTAAAGCACCTTCTCACACGTGTCTTCAGCACTCAGCTAACATCATCTTCTAGAGTAAAACATCAACAGGATTGTCCCTGCCTACAAGATTCCTCCCCTGAAACGAGCAAGCAGCAGCACTTCAACCCATCATGGATAAAAGACGCTGTAATCTGATTTTCTCAGGCAGGAGCGTGTCATTCACTAGGGGAGAGAGATTTGATCAACTTTGCTGAGAGGAACGCTCTGCACAGAAGCAGCAACCTCTGCAAAAGGGGAGCTACAAACCTGGCAGGGTCAGGGAGAGGGGGGGGTCAGCTGGAGACCAGCTCAGCCCCAAGCCCATCGCTCCTCCAGCCATGTCACCACCAAGGCTGACATGGCCCAGGGACCAAGGGAGGGAAGAGGAAGGGTTGGAACCATCAGTGGTTGAAGGTTTAACCCAGCTTTGAAAGGCAGATGGGGCAGGGAGCAGTGAGAGAAACCCGGCATCCACATCCACAGCTGTTGATAGAAGGAAACCAGGTTTCCAAACGCTCTTCCAAAGCTGATCCAAAAGTGTTCCTCAAAGAAAGCACCTGAAGAAGAGAGCAGGACCACTGGGCATCATCAGAGCGGCCTCCTTTTGCTTGGGCTGTAGGAAGCAACAGCAGTGAGGTGATTTATACCTGTATTTGCCCTGGGATGGGCAGGGTCTGAGCTGGAAAGGCAATTAATGGAGGGGAGAAGAGTCTCAGGGCTCTTTAATACAATTTTGTGGTTGATGTCGTTGCTCTCAGCACGAGCTGGGAAAGGCCAGTGAGGGTCCTTGCCTCTGAGGAGCTCATGGTTTCAGCAGCTTGGATAATGAGAAGAAGTGTTTCCTGAGAGAAAACAAGTGAGATGTGTTTTTTCTTGTGGAGCACTTGATTTCTTTAAGCTGCTTCATAACATTTTTCATAATTAAAATACATCTACAACGTCACTCAGTGCTTTTGGATGCTTGTATGATTTGGATCAATGAAAATGTCCTAGGTGCTGATGGCAACAACCTTGCTCAGCATTTTTTTCACTTGAAAGAAACCCCAGGGAAAGAAATCTTGGTGGTTGGAGCAAGAAGAAGGATTTTCCAAAAGGGTTATTCCCCACCCTGAAGAAAAAGAGCGATAACAGCCTCACTTCAGAGTTTCCCTTAGAGGTTGATTGTAAAATTAACACTAAAATTAGTCTTCATTCTATCCTAAGGGTTAGGACAGTTGGTAAAGGGAGCCTGGTGAGAGCAGAAGCAAAGCAGGTCCCCACGGGAGATGTCCCCAGGTCACCAACACGCAGCCACAGGTCCCTGACAGAGCCAGGACTGACTTCAGCCCCGAGCACAGCCAAAGCCTGGCACGCCCAGGCACTCGCCCAGCACCCAGAGCAATGATAATAGCAGTTAGATTTGATTTTGCCTCAAAAATACACTTTAATCAACCCTTATTGGATTAGCGCTGAATTCCGGGCACTGCTGGAACGCAGAGCGGCCGCTTCCCCACCACAGAGTCCTCCTGGCTTTCAGCAGGGCTCTGCTTTAAACACGCCTCCCCCCCGCAGCAATTGTGCTGGGAGCTGAAAAAATTATGAGAAGGGACTTTGGTGCCAAAGGGAGAAAAAAAATAAAGCTCAACCCCAGCCCCCAAAGCCGCGAGGACTCAGCTGCGCTCGGCATCACGAGGATTTTCTTCGGGTTTTTTTTCTTCCCCTCTCTCAACAAAATGTCAAAAATGTACTTAATGAGAAGTTCTCCTCTTACAAATGAAGCAGTAATCTGTCAGAAGGGAAAATCTGCTGTAAACTTCGAGCTCATCCCCTGACTCCTTGCCAGCAGGCGGGCGGGTGGTGGGGCCGGAGTGCCATCTACAGCGGTCGGGGAGAACTGAGAAACCCCAAATCCTCCTGCAGCTCCAGGTTTTGGGGTGCTTCCCAAAAAATGAGGGTGAAGCTGTGGCTGGCAGAGCCAAGGCTGGGATGGGGGGCAGGTTGCCAGCAAGTTGATCAGCTCTGTGGCAAAAATACCTTGAGTAAGATTGATTTTGCAGCCCAGCAGAGACTTCAAGACAGACGTTGGTGTCCATGTCATGGGCACGGGGAGTCCTATACATGGATTCTTCAGCAGGGTGAGGAGGAGTTGGGGCATGAGGCTCTGCTCCAGCTTTGGCACTGTGGGTGGCACAGGGATGAGGAGACCCAGTCGAGAGCCACACTATAGCAGCTACCAGAAAGATCTGTGAGGGAAACATATGGTGTGTTTTTAAATGCACCCATAACGTTTATTTAAAATACAGGCTCTAAAGCTTGCCAGTAAAGCTTAATGGGAGGAAATCTTCCTTTATGCTGGAATGTCTCCTATTGTTTCGCTCCAGTCATTAAGCTTGTATTTATTTGGGTTTAGCCTAAATAAATAGGGAGTAGTGTCGGGAGAACCGTGCCCAGGATTCCCCTTTTTGTGTCTGTAAGGTCCCAATTTGCTTGGCTCAACGATGGTTCTCCTCATCTGCTCATGGGGTGCTGAGCTCACCCTGCCCTGACACAACCCCCAAGGACCATAAAGGTCCTGATGCTTCAAGGAGGTGGCCCTGGAGGAGAAGAACATCTCTGCGTGTCCTCCTCGCTGCCATCGGCCGGGTGGGGAGGCTGAAGGTCCAGGTGGGACAGACCAGTTCAGTGTGTACCAGCCCTGAGCTGCCCGTTGCAGGGGCCATTCTCCTGCCCAGCCCTGCGGGTTTGGCAGCCACATCCCCCCTTGCCTGTGGATGAGTCAGGGCACGGCAGGCTGGCAGGGTTTCTAACAAAAGCCTGTGTTGGCACTGCAGCTCCTCCGGCCGCCCGCTTCACACCCGGCGTGAACGGAAACCGCCACCGGGTCACCCCCAGGACCTGTCCCCTCTCCTCCACCTTCCGCTGCGATCTGCCAGCATCCCCCCCAGGCACTGCCAGGACGTGCTCTGCCAAGGACAGAGATGCCAGGACTAGCAGGAGATGGATTTCTCATCCCCTTGGTTCCACGCAGCCCTTGGCACACGGCTAGAGGAGCGATGATGCTCCACAGGTACCTGGCGTGGACCCTCAGGTGGGGAATCCGTGTGGGTCTGAGCCCCACAGCACCCGTCCTGCCAGTGGGACAGAGCTGGAAGGGATCACAGGGAGCTGGGGCAGCCCCCAGGGCTGCCTGCACCCCACATTCTGCTGCAGGGGCTG
This sequence comes from Brachypteracias leptosomus, assembly GCA_013401335.1. Classification (NCBI taxonomy): domain Eukaryota; kingdom Metazoa; phylum Chordata; class Aves; order Coraciiformes; family Brachypteraciidae; genus Brachypteracias; species Brachypteracias leptosomus. The sequence continues at coordinate 22,947 of VYZX01018124.1, forward strand.
GAGTCTGGCTGCATCTCAGAGGTTTTTTTTGGTGTTCAATGGCTGTTGCACCATCTAGAGGAGAAATGGGAACTGGTCCCAGATCTGGGCAGGCAGAGGCATCCTTTTCCTATAGACCATAGGAAAAAGATGAGCAGAGCAGCCTGGCCATGAGTGAGCTGTAAATCCTTCAGCAAGGCGTGGCGTGAGTGATTTCAGGGTCTCATGAAGGAGCCCAGATGGCCCAGAGAATGGGAACAGGGGGAATAAGATTCAAAGATGCTGGCCCTGCCTGCTTTATGTGTGACCCATCTCTGCTGGCTGCAAGGAAAAGGGCAAGGGAGAGGGGAAAAAGTAAATTAAAAATCCCCAGCCTGCAGTCAAGCTGACCAAACGCCCCCGAGCTGGGAATCAACAGCCCTGAAAGCAATTTCGCCGCTCAGCTGGACCTGTATTACTTCTCCCTCTCTGAACAGATGTGCCAGTGACACTCATATGAATTACCACGCTGGAGATGTGAGTGGGTGATGACAAGACCCCCCCTCCCCTTGCTCCTCTCCATGCTCCCAGCTCCCCTTTCCACAGGGTGCCGAGGCCAAGAGCACCAAATGAGCAGCAGGTTTCTGGATTTCCCTAGAAAGTAATTTGGGGGCCAAACCATCAGGGCTACACCCATGGGTATCTGGGGAAAAGGAGGCTGCACACCATGAGGTTGGCAGCACCCACCAGCCGTGCACACACCAGCTCCCAGCACCCAGGGGATGCCCATTGCCACCCCCCAGCTCACCCACCTCCTGTCCCACCACAGCCCAGTGAGCCCAGGCTCTGGCTTGCATTGCCCTTGCCCAAGGTGTGAGGGCTTCACCCTCCTTTGAGCCTCCTGCAGCATCATGGGATGGAGAAGCTCCATTCCCACTGGTTTTTTACGTATTTTATTTTTTCTTGTACCACTCAGGCCCCTGCAGATTGTGCAAGTCACAAGGAAACGTTGATCATCTCCCAAATCCAACCACTAACACATCTCAGCTCTCAATCTGCCTCGTTTGCTGACACCCAGTTTCCTCCTCCTCTTCCTCCTACGAGCTCCTCACAGCCTGTTCCTTCCTCCTGCTCTGCAGCACGTTATGTCTGCAAGCTGCTCCAGCTTGCCCATCCCACGCCTGAGCCTGGGGTGCTGCCTCCACTCCCTCCCTTCCATGGTCAGGGGTGTTCTGAGCCTTGGCCAAGCTGGTTGGCAGGCAGGGAAGCCTGGCCAAGGGTTAAATCCACTGCACTGTGTGGGGTGAGCAAAATGCAAAGCACATCAGGATATGGGAATAGGCTTTTTTTTTTTCCCCCAAGTGATTCGTGCATCATTGGACCTTCTCTGTGAGCCACGTGTTGGGTGAAGGTTTGTAGCCCCAAGCTGTCATCTCAGCAGCTTCCAGCCTCATGGTGCCATGGATGGATCAAAGAGGATTTAGGTCATTCTCCAAGGGGTTCAGACCACTGAGGAAACTGTCCATTAATGCCAGTAGCACAAAACTCCTCCAGAAGAAAGCACCTCTCTAAATACCATATTTTTCTCAACTAGAAGGACAGGATTTGATCTGTTCTGTTGCCAAAGCTGTTATGGATCTGTTGCACTGAAGGCGTTTGTGGTGCCCAGTCAATACTCCTCCATCCCTGACAGCTCTGCAGAACAGGAGGGGGAATCTGACACTGCACTTCAGCCAAAATTTCCATGGCTGGCCAGATGCCACGGCCCTAAAAGCCCCATGTAAAAGCAGGAGTGAACATGGGTGTGGATGTGAAGGCACAAAGCAATGGTGCTCAGGGCTCCTGCCCTTCACCTCTCCTGGCTGCAGCACTGGGAGGTGAGTTTGGCCAACAGGGAGAGCAGAACAAGGACTGAGGAAAAATAAATACTTAAAATAACTACCAAATGCTGCCTCAACCAGCCTGCAACTGCTCCTGGGAGGTTCCCTCACCCTGCAGAGCAGCAGGGAGGCTTTTACTCTGTATGGGTGTGCTGCTGAGGGTGATCTGCTCTGTGATGGTTCTCTGGAGAAGAACCCAAAGCCAAGGGCTGCACGGCCTCTCTGGCCCAGCAGATTTTTTCAGTTTGATGGGAATTTGAAACATTTGGTTTGATCCAAAACTCATCTAAGGAAGCTTTTTGACCTCTGAACCCCACAGCAGCTGTTTGCAAATCCTTAATCAAAGCCAAGCGTGTTTTGTAATGGCAAAGATGTGGGTGGCTGAGCCCTGCTGAGCACCATGGCCACGGCCCCTGTCCTCCCCACTGCCCACAGTGTGGGGACAGTGTGGGCTCAACCCCCTCCTCGGGGACCTGGAGGACAAGTCGGTCCCTTTGTGCTTCAGTCAGAGGCTTTGAACACCTGCCAGTCGCCCTGTTGTGAATTCAGCACAGGGAGGTTGGCAGCCAAGAGAGTCCAGGGATGCTAAAAATAGAGGACTCCTTGGAGGTGATCTGAAAAGCTTTCCTACATCTGAAGATGCCTTTTAAAAACACTAATGGGGGCTGGGACAGCGCTGGGATGGCTCTGCTGGGAATTGGGAGTTGCTCCACAGCAGTCATCCAGTGGTCCCCTGCCTCAGGGATGCTCCTGAGCAAGCAGCTGGTCAGGAAAGGGGCTCTGCAAATCCCAGACATGCTAATTCCAGGTGGACAAGCCCATGGTTGTGCTGGGACTCCTCAGCAGAGCAGTTGGAGGAGATAGAATGAGGGGAGTTGGAGCACAGTGTGTTTTCTTTGCCTCCCCCAGCCCCCTTAAAGCTCTCAGCAACTGCAGCACAAAGTCAAAGCAGAAGAGTTTCCTTTTGAAATATATCCTGAGCACAGCTTCTGGTTTCATTAGGGCTTGTAGAGGGGAAGGCACCTACCCCACCGTGCAGCTTTGATCCTGCCCTTTAAATAGGCCATTTTCAAGCTCACAGCCCCCTTTTCATCACCGTCCACCTTGGCTCAGGGCACCTAAAGCCTCTGTTTATATCCTGGCTTGTGGCTGAAATCAAAGTGTTGCTGTGGGAAACTCTGCACATGGTTCATTAAGAGGAAAAAAAACCCAAAAATACTGACTTTCAGTCTCTGAATGAGACACTGTGTTCACCAGTGCTCCCAAGAGATGCAGGAAATACCTGAGCTGCCCCAGCACCTTGCGCTCATGCTGCTGCCATGGCTTGGCACCAACCTTCCCCACACAACTTCAGCTGCTTGTCCCCAAGATGATGATGGATGAGGTGGAAAGAGGCTCATCTCTGGCCTGGCAGCACCTCAGCGATCCCACAGATCCCAGAGCAGCTCTTGCAATAGGAAGAGGTGACCTGAGGGATGCAATTACATGTGATTTAAAGTATAAACACGCTGCAAACCCCTGTGGTATGGGGGCAGGGGTCAGAGAATGCTCAGCCTGCAGCCCCAAGATGGGCTGGAAGTGGGTCTGGAGGAACCACAGCTGGTAAGGCCAGCAGAAAATCCCTGTTTGGTGACCCAGTGAGGACCACACCACCCAGTCTGCCCCATCTGGGTGGGACCCATAGGACAGTGTGCACCCTAGACAAGCCACAGCAGCTCCCAGCTTCTCCTACTCTGCCTCTCTTCTCTTGGAAGCCCCAGAAGCTTGAGGAGTCTGTGCTGATAAGAGTCTGACACCTAATGGGCACAAGCAGAATTGTGACAAGATCCAGCTGGAATGTCCTCCTGGGAATGCAGACAGCAGAGCCCACCGAGCTGGATGGAAAGGGGAGACCTGGGCAAAGAAAACTCTTCAGAGCCCCTCCAGCACATTTCCATGTTTGTAAACATTATATATACACATATATAATTTAACCTTGATGGGCATGAGCTGTACAAAAACTATAACAAGTTTCTAGAGAGGTGCCATCATTTCCTTTGACATTTTAGAGGTCTCTGCCATATGAGGACAAGGAAGGGTCAGGGTTGCAAACCTCTTGGTCCTAAATTGTATTTCTCAGGTTTTATTCTTATGCCAGACACACTGGGACTTACTACTGAGAAGGGTCATCCTCAAAAGCAAAGCAGTGGTGCCCTACTGAGGCCTTCAGCCACGTGTTGTATAATGGGCAGTAATGGATGGGGAAGTTCATCAGATCTGACTCAAAATCATTAAATGTACTTTGGAATCGTGTCTCTGTGCTGTGAGTTCCACTGGATGTGTTTCATGGAGCCCGTGGGTCTCTTTTCTTAAAAAAACCTGGCATCCAAAGGTGATTTACAGCAACACTGTCTTCTAAGGCAAGACACAGAACCCAACTCCACTGAACTGCCCTCATATCTTCTCCAGCCCTCAATGCTGCTTCCCAGGCAGTGTCCAGCCCCGTGATGAGGAAGCTCAAACCATCTCTGCTCCATTCAGGAGGCAAATAGAAATGTTCAATATCCAGCACCGTTTGCTGGCAGCCTTCACGGGCATCTCTGTTCATTTTTTTCTAAATTAGATCTTTCTATTATAACTTGAAGGCCTCATGAGTCTCCTTGGCATTTATTAAATAACAACTAAACTCTCCAATTTGCCATGTTATTACATGATGCAGTTGTACTCCATCTAACACGCTGACAGCGATCAGGCTGAAGGAGCTGAATGGGGTAGGAGGATGTAGGAGAGATCAAGAGACCTTCAAGAGACCTCCTGTCACCTGGGATGTCTCCAGTAGCACGAGCAAATTCATGCAAGAGGGAGACAAGTGCTCAAGCCACACCCTGAGCCTTGTTTGGAACCAGAAATAAGAACCCCACTTGGTTTATTTTTTAAGCAAACGCTGGCACTACTTTGTCCAGAACAGTTTTGAGACTCAAATGAAGCCTTCTGAAGTCAGTATTTGAGCTCCACATGATATATGGACCTCAAATACTGACTGAGCTCAAGGTTCAGAGGGACTCCAACCACCTCCTTTCCTCCCTGCTTCTTCCAACAAAAGTTCAATGGCTGCAGAAGGATTTTACTTATTGGTTTCACCCCAGAATTGCTTGGGAATGCAAAACTGCCACCAGCAGAGGAAAGGGTTGGCAGAACCTGGGGCTATCAGCTTCCCTCATGTCCTGCAGCCAGCACTGGGCACGACTCACATTCCCAATAAAACAGCAGCAAGGCAGAAATGCTGGTGTTTTAACACAGCTCCATGGAACTGTAATTGGCCACGAAGCCACAGGTTACCTCTGTGAGGTGACTCCTTTGATTCTTACTATTTGGTTTTTGATCTTCTCCTTTTTTTTCACTGCTGGAGAAAAGAAAAAGGAACAAAAAGCCATCACCTGAGCTCTGGTTCCAGCCCCTGGTAACCCTCAGCAGCTTTGGCCACTAACGTATCCAGGGCCACCTATAATGAGCTCCTGCTCCTACCCCCTGCAATAGGCTGTAAATGGGAAGAGCAGATCCCGAGGTTGAGGGAAGATGTTTCATTCTGAAAACAGGGATGTTTCCTGCCTTTTTCCTGCCATCCTAACAAGGGGGCCAATTAGTGCTCCTGACTTTGTCATCTGTCCAGCGGGGACATGGGGACAGGGACCATTGCTCTCATCTCCACAAAGATCATGGATCAGGAAGACAAATCATCCCTAATGGGACCTCAGGGAGAGGTTTTGCTCTTCTTTCAAGTCAAAGGCTGCACATGGAGGCAACCTGCCCTGCAGAGCCATCAAATGCCACCTCTGCTGCTAAGAGCAGAGCTCTCCAGCCTCCCTCCCTCTTCCAAGCAACTGCATGTGCACAAACCCATTTATCAGGCTTCTGGCCATGGCTTTGACTTTAATTTTATTTTTAAAGAGCATTCACATGTAAATGGACTTGGCCCGAGAGGATGCATGAATACAAGAGCCCTTTCTTTCCCTTGGCGGGGCATTAGGAGGAATATGGTGAAAGGAGCAAAGTTTCCTCACCTCCAGGCTGCAATTCTGCAGCTAAGGAAAAGCAGGTTCATTGTTTCTTTCTGCACACAGATGCTGGCTGGGCTGTTTTCAGCACAGGCTTGTTCAAGTGAATATAAAAGCATATTACAGATCCCAGGGACAAGAACACACAGGCAGATGTCGTATTGGTTCTGTTTGATCTATTGTAAGGGCAGGAAATAAATGAATGTGAGCCTATAACTGCGTGTGACGGTTTGAAACGTGGTCCTGTCCCACATCCCCAGGGCCAGACCTGGTTTGGTAGGTAAAGGACTCCTGGGGAAAAAAAAAAAGAGAATGTGATGTTGGAGTCCAGGAAAGGGTATCAAAATACAGGTGCTCCCCAAAACAAGCAGGTGGAAATCTGTTCCACAGCACCCAGCACGTGTCAGCCCCACACTTTGTGATGTGTTGCTACAGAGTGAGCACAAAAATATCTGAAAAGCCTTGCAGCAAAGAGCTGCAGTGTCCAGCAGTGATACTGGGACAGGGTTCCCATATCTGGGCAGGCTGGTCCAGTTTAGCTCCAGCAGCACCTTCTCTTTCTAGGACAGAACTGATTCACCTCGGAGCCTGGCTAAATTCAGCACTGCATGGGGAAATTGCCCTCAAACTCTCGAGTTAAACTTCTCCTGAGCTGTGCTGCAGTGCTCTGACACGCTGTCAAAGCTGCTGCAGAAATGGCAACATCTGTCAAGCAAAGTGTCTGGAGTTTGAATGAAAAGCGACACAGAAAATGAATAATTTTATGTGATAACATCTATGAAGGATAAGGGGCCTGATTCTGACATCCACCACATCCTCCTGCACTGGCAATAATTCTCCTTATGGCAGAGGAGCCCTGTGGGGGTGCTGGGTCTGCACTGCCATGACCTGTCACCCCATTTTCAGCCTGAAATCCTCCAAACCTGCTGTTCCCCACTGCTGTTCGCTTGACATCTCCTCACCTGAGTATTTCCCCTGTGATTTTGGCAAAACCCAACCAAAAGATGCTGTTTTCCCCTGTACCATCACAAGTGTTCAAGCATCACGGGGGGAAAAAAAACCACACTGGCAAAGTGAAAGCTGGCAGCACTCTGGGTTAAGGCACCAGGTTTTCATCTGCCAGTAACTAGGACTGGAAACACTTGTGAAGATTTACAAACCGAGAGTTATGACTCACTCTATGATTTATAGTGAAGGAGCAGGTTCAAAAGGGTGTCCTGAAAGGAACAACTCTGCTTGAGGAACTCGGGGCTGGAAGGACAGGGCTGGCAGCGCATCCTCGGGGAAAGTCTCCAGAAAACAAAGAAACCCAGCACTAAAACTTTGCTGCTTCTCCACAGGAAAACTCCAACGCCCTGGAAACTCCAGGAGCTACAGCACCAGCTGCTTCAGCTTCTGAAAATAAACAGGCCTTGGCTCTCTAACTTCAGTTCTAGTTCTGCATCCCCAAACTTGCGTTGGGACAGTCCATGGGGTGTTTTGATGATTTTTTTGGAGTTTTCCCTCGCTCTGGCAGGCCCATTGCACCCCCAAGGGAGCGTGATGGATTATTCTCCTCTTATGAGCAGTACTCAATTCTTTCCTCAAAAGTAGACGATGTGAACACCCGGTAAGCGTGTTTTCAAAGTCCCTGCTGGGACAGAGCGGCTCAGAATCTGCACGATCAGGGTTTAGAGCCCAAATCTCGCCCTGGATCTGCACAAAAGGCCGCGGTTCCCCATCACCGGCAAAGTACCCCCTCCTCCCCACTGGACCTTCCGCTCTCAACCATTAAATAGGCTCCAGCTTCCCTCCTTCCCCTCCACGCCGGCTCCCNCCCCGCGTCGGTGTCCCCTCGTGCACCCTCGGTAGGTGCCGCCTGGGTGGGTGTCCCCTCATGCACCCTCCGTGGGTACACGCCGGGTGGGTGTCCCCTCATGCACCCTCTGTAGGTCCCCCCGGGTGGGCGTCCACTCATACAACCCCCATGGGTGCCCCCTGGGTGGCTGTCCCCTCATGTGCCCCCTGCGGGTGTCCCCCGATGTGGGTGCCCCTTGTTGAGTGTCCCTTCGTGTCCCCTCAGCATCCTCTCCCATCTCTTGTGGGTGCCCTCATGTCCATGGGTGTCCACTCACATGCTCTGCAGGTGTCCCCGGATGGGTGGTCCTCATGTCCCCCCTCACACAGCCTCCAGGTGCCCCTGGGTGTCACCTCACACCTTCCATGAGGTGGGTGCCCCCTCCATGCCCACACCCCTGTGTGGGTGCCCTGGCCTGAGGCAGTGCTGGGGCAGGAAAGTTCATCCTAGTCCCATGTAACCCTGGCAGGGTGACAACAATCCTGGCGTGGGGTAACGAAGGCACCTGCCCCTTTCCTGGAGACTCTGGAAATAGGTTAATAGGAAATAAGTTTAGTTTTGTTGGGGTTTTTTTAATGAAGCTGGGAGCTCAAGTGTGTTAATTGCATTTCTTCAGGATAATTAGGTATTCTAATTTCTGTCTTTTTGATCCTTTGCTGCTTATTACAAGGAAAAATGTCTTCAATTTACATTTGCCCTAGTGAATGTGTTGGAGGCTGCTGGAGAAATCGTGGGTTCATTGATGTGTTTCTAAAAGTTTGGGGCTCAAACCTATTGTGAGGCACTTCCCTGGGTAGCTCAGCAGTGGTGGGGAGCACTGTGAGATATCAGCACCCATAGGTCAAGCCAAAGCATCCTCAGGTGACCCAAAGTGGAAGTTAAAACAGTGTTGGGTTCCTCCAGGTACCAGCCAGTGAGGAGGGGTGTCCTTCATCACTACACTTAAAATTTTAGTTCTTCAGGAATGATGTTTTGAGATGGATCACTCCTGAAAAGCAAAACCAGACATGGTCATTCAGAGCTTGGGTTAAAATGTGTTCCACTAAGATGCTCTGTGGCAGAGAACCAGCAAAAGCATTATCAGTGGTGTCTGCAGACCTCTTGTGAGGCATGTTTGTGCTGACCCTGCCTTGGTCAATAAGATTTCAAGAATATTTTACTAACAAGATGAGAGTAAAACTGCTCCCGGAGCACAGGTCCCAGAATAGTTTTGACAAAAGCGTTTATCATAGTCTTTGTTGGAGCACCATGCTCTTCTCAAAGGTGATGGATTGTCTTCTGTCATCTTAGCAGCAAATAAGTTTTACAAAGTTAGGAATCATTAATTCTCTAAAATGCTTATTGCCAAAGATTAATTTGAAACTAGAGCTAGAGAATAATTGACAAGGGCAAGGTCGGAGAGGGTTCAGAGGCAGAAGTGTGTCTATAGGGCAGTAGAGTCTTGCTGGGTTTGTGGGATGGTGCATCAGGCTCAAGGAACCACCCAACTGCTGAAGGGTTTTGTTGGGGTTGTTGGCCAAGTACCGCTTTGATCCCACCAAATGTTGGTGTGGGTAAAACCTCCAACTCTTACGGGACTGTGTGGAAGTTGTGAACTCTTTTGAGTGTGACCTGGCATTTTCTGGAGGTTTTTTTTCATTTTCTTGAGGTTTTTTTTCACTATTCCACAACAGAGCTTCACTCTGTTTGGGTTTTTTTACTGTAATACAAAGAATCATTCATAGTCTTCATCCTGCTTTTGCAAACTTCTAAAGATTTGTGTTTACCAAGAGCTTTTATCCTGCAGAGTTATCCTTTTATCCTGAGGGTTGTGGCTGTATAGTCGGTTTCAGGACAAAATAATCTCCCTTTCCTTCTCTTTGAGCTGCCCCAAGTCCCTCAGTTGTGTGTTCATAGAATCGTTTAGGTTGGAAAAGACCTTTAAGATCATCAAGTCCAACCATTAACCTGACTCTACCAAGTCCACTGCTAAACCATGTCCATTAAATGTCCCTCAATGCCAAACCAGAGCTGGTAGAAGCTGCCTTGGACTAATGGACAAGTCCTTGCTAACACAGTTACTGTGCTCTTGGACTAAGAGTTGGTTTGTGTTCCACCATCTCAGACCACGGGCAGGCTTCACATCCACCCATCCTACACCACGTGGACGTAGCCAACATTGTTTTTGTTGTAAAACTGGACACAGCCAACATTGTTTTCATTGTCCAACTGAGCAGCTGAGCTATGCATGGCAGGAGTTCTTTAAAAAGAGCAATTATGCCAAAGGAAACACAGGGAGCAGAATATTTTGCAGGGTTCTCTACTCCCACCAATTCCACTTGCATGGTGAAAGTTTCCCTTAAAGTTGTCCTTGCTCTCTGGCCACAAAGTTCCTTGCAAAAACACTGGGATGAGGTTAGTGCGGATGAGGATCACACACACCTGTACATGGAATATCACCAGAGTGGTTCTTTGTGGGTTTTGACATTACATGGTTATTTAGGAGTGTACACAAGAGAGCATGACCTTCCTGGAAAGTGCAGGAAGAGCTTTGGAAGTGAAGGCAATTACCTCACTTGGATGGTGGTTGTGCCAGAAAATACTGCAGACCACAAATGAGGAGTGTTCTGTCTTGTCCCTAATGGCAGTGGTGACTGATGGACCCATTAGTGATGTGAGGAGTGACTCTTGTGATCATCCAGCACAGGAATTCTGAGTGTTAATCATTTACAATTTATAGAATGAATCATAAAATGGTTTAGGCTGGAAGAGACCTCTAGAGGTCATCTGGTCCAACCTCCCTACACCAGCAGGGACATCTCTACCTAGGGCAGGTTGCTCAGAGCCCCATCGAGCCTGACCTTGAAGGACTCCAGGGATGGGGCCTCCCCCACCTCTCTGGGCAGCCCATTCCACTGATCTATCACCCTCAGGTTAAAGAACTTTTTTCTAATATCCAGCCTAAATCTCTCCTTTCCTAGCTTATGTTACTGGTGTTACTACATGGAACTTCTCGAAGGTAGATGTGTAATAAAAATTATTTTTCTTATTGTAGGATGGAAGAGAGACCAGTCTGAAGAACTGTTCCATTGTGGACTTCGCCGTTGTCTGCTAGAATGTTCCTTATGAATGCTTCTCCTCTGGTAGCTCTTCAGACAAAATGGGAGTCCTTTGGACCAGCAAGGAGTTGTAGATACCCTGTTTGCTTCTCTGAATCTGAAGAGGACGTCACTAGAACCTCTGTAAGAACGAAAGTTCAGATGATCATAAACAACCTGCAAAGCCAAGACTCTCCGCTGGGTATGAACAATGAGTATGATTGTGTTATGCAGAAGAAACCAAAGGGAGAAAAGAGCAGTGGTACTGGGGTCTCACCTAGCACCCCATTGCTACGGAAGCACCCTCAGTATTCCACGTGTGGATGCCCTGCTGGCTCAGATGACACCGAAGTGGAAGAGAACGTGGGGTTTGGGCCTCTCTTGCTTGATTCTGACAGTGACGATTCTGTGGACAGAGGGATAGAGGAAGCCATCCAAGAGTACTTGAAAGCAAAGAGCAAAAGTGACCAGTCATTGCAGAGGAATGCAGAGTGCTCTGAAAATATAAGTGGAGACAAAAGGTTTAAGAGAGAATTCTCCCCAAGCAACATGGCTGGTAACCTCCTCCCTGTGACATTTAAAGCTGAGATGCTCTCTGAAGAGTACCTGTCTGACCACCTGGGAATAGGTAAAAGGCTCCAACCTGCTTCCCCCCAGAGCATCAGCAGCGATGACTCTTTTGAGCAGAGCATACACGCCGAAATTGTGCAGTTCTTGAATGAGAAGAAGCAGCAAGAAATCAGTAAGTGTGCAATTGAGGAGGGTAAAAAAGATCCCCACGTCACCTCTGTCCTGAAATGCAACAAACAACCGACAACCAAAACGAGCTGTGGTGCTGTGAAGCAAGGTTGTAACACACTCCTCGTGAGACACCGTCCCAAGCTGCAGAAGAGCAGGACACAAGCCAAGTGTTTGCAGCCTCCAGTCCAGGGAGAGCCTCGTGACTTCGGCCAAGTGAACCAAGCGTATCTGGAAATGGCCACTGCCAGCCAGCCCTGGTTAGTGGAGAGAAAGGAGGGGAGGGGAGCTAATTACTGGGAGACGAGGGGAGGACTTGACAGCACGCACACATCCGACTCGAGCAGTGATGATGGCATTGAGGAAGCCATCCAGCTTTACCAGCTGGAGAAGATCAGGAAGGAGGCAGCTCATGGAGCAGCCCGTGTCCCTTTGCAGAGGGAGCCCTTTGACACGAAGGGAATGGCGGATATTTCTGCGAGCCTGACAATTAGCTCAACAAAAAGTGCCTCACCAGAAATCCATAAGAGCCCTCTAAGCAACAAGAGGAAAGAAATCAGCTCAAAGTCAACAGAGTTGGAAAGCACCAGCAACGACTTTAACAAGCTGTTCAAACCACTGAAAAAAGCCAGACACTTTGCACCTCCGGAAAACAAGCTTGCTGCCTGCGAGCTCACGTTGCAGGCCTCTTGCAGAGCAGACACATCTGCAGAGCTCATGTGTGCAGAAGCTATCCTTGATATTTCCAAAACAATCATGCCATCCCAAATGGGAAGTGACAGCAAATCCCTCGCTGCAGACTCCTTCTTCTCTCCCCAGCTTCTCTCGTCCCCCCGTTGTGAAAGCGACAGCAGCCTTGTGGACAGTGATGATAGCATAGAGCAAGAAATCAGGGCTTTTTTGGCTCTGAAAGCACAGTCAGAAGGTCTTGGAACAAAGCCTCCCAGCCTGTCACCCTCAATCCAGATGCCTTTGCCTTCAGATCAAAACAGCCTCACCAGTACCCTTGAGCCTTCTCTTCCCAAATCCCTGAAGCTGTCGCTGAGTCGTAAAAGGAGACTTAAAAGGGAAGGTGGAATAGCAAAACAAGGTGCATCAAAACCACTTGAACAGCTGGAGACGGGACTTTCCCAGCCAGGTAACTATTCCAGATTCCCTGTGCTCCAAGAGGAGTGTGCCCTGAGCAGCCCTGCAGAACTTTGTGATGCTCAAAGGCTCAGGAACAAAGAGACTGGGCAGCAGCAGCTGACGTCTTCCAAATTGGCTGGATCTGATGGCAGATGTGCAGCCTTGGACTCCGTAAACCCTTTTATGCAGGTTCAGAGTAGTGCAAGAAAGCTTATGAAAAATACCATCCAAACTCCAGAGAGGGATGGTTCAGAGGATGAGAGCAGCTCTCTGGACAGTGATGAGGACCTTGATAGTGCTATCAAGGACCTTTTGCGCTCTAAAAGAAAATTAAAGAGGAAGTCCAAGGAGCAGAAATCTCAGTGCAAGAAGAAAGTCAAATTTAACGAGGCAGAAAGTCAGCTGGCAGATGAATTTAGTAGCCTCCAGCAGAATGAGTGGAAAGGTAAAAATCCTGTGCTGCTGAAAAGCTGCCTCCCCAAACCTCGCAAAGCTGTGAAAGAGGCTGCAGTCAGAAATGCTCCAGACACCAGCAGTGTCAAACCCACCCATGAAAAACCAGAAGCTGTGAAGAACTTAGAGTTGAACTTGCAGCTGAAAAAAGGGCATAAACCTAAACCCATTTCAAACCAGAATAACCCACGGGCAGCTAAACCCAGCAAATGTTCTTTCACAGCTGGGTCGGATGCTGATGACAGCAGTTCAGTGGACAGCGACGACAGCATCGAGCAAGAGATCAGGAAGTTTTTGGCAGAAAAGGCTAAAGACTCTGCAGGCAACTCGGAGATACAAAAGGATGCTGCAGCTTTGGACCTACTGAGGGTGACCAAACAAACTGCTAATAAAGGCAAAGCAAAGCAGCAGCCGGTTGAGAATGAGACTGACCTCACGCTGGGTCAGAGTAAAAAGACTGAGCTATCTCAGCAAGCTGAGGAGCTGAAGAACCCTCAGAGAACAGAAGGGAAAAGTGCAATGTTACATAGCAGTGGGAAACCTTCCTCTGCAGAGAACGTTAGTCTTCATACTACTGGTCAGTCAAAAGCTAAGCAAGGAGTTGGGGGGGTTAAAGGTGTTGCTGGTGGTGAGTTACCTGGAAACACAGCAGGTAAAAAGGATGGCCCTAACACCCAGCCCGTGCAGAAAACTCTTCCTCCTAAAACCAGCAAAAGTGAAGGTTGTAAAGTACAGAAAGTAATAAATGCCAAGTCCAGGTCTAAAAGAAAGAATACCTTTCACCTCAAAATCTCCAGTAAATTTATTGCAGGTCTAAAATATGCTCGGGACAGGAAGAAATCCATGCTTCTGAACAAGAAGCAGAAAGCAGAGTGTGCTGCTCTGGGCAAGCAAATGTCAGGAACAGAGGCAGCCTCCCAGGATACAGACTTAGATAACCAGGGAAGAGGAGCCCCCTCGCCAAAGGGTGTGTTTGGTGGGGAGAGTAGGGCAGCAATAAAAGAACCCAGTTCTTCTCAGCAGCTCGCTGTGGAAGGGCCAAGTCCCCGTGTAGCAGAAACCTGTGAAAGGCTGGAGGGTGCTCCTTTGTGTATCAAAGAGGAGGCAGAGGACTGTGGAGATGCTTCTGGAGACCAGTCAGATCCATACGTGAGTCTCCCCTCGCAGGAGCAGGGTGTGACAGCAGTGAGTGTAGATAAGGCTTCCAGAGGAGCATCCAAAGCTGAGGACACACAGGTGGGGATTGAGGAAGGAGACAGCCACAAAGGCAGCTGGGCTGGACCAAGTGTAGATCCCCCACACCCTGAACATGGTGCAGCAGCAGATAAAGTCAGCAGAGACACATCTCAGAGTGTAGACACGTGCAGAAAGGCAGAGGATAGCCAGCAGGACAGGAGGCCAGAGCCCAGCTCAGGTTGCCCACTGCAGGAATTAAACATGCCAGCAGTAACAGTGGCTAAAACCAGTGGAGGAGCATGTGCAGATAACAATGTGCAGGTATGCATTAAGGAGGAAAATATTCTGTGCCAGGACAGTGCCAGGCAGGAAGAAATTCAGGTATCCAGCCCCACTTCAGAAGGAAAATCATTTCTCCTGCAGAGTAGGGAAAGTGCTGGTGAAGTGAGCCAAGGGCAGGATGGTTTAGACAAAACCTGTGCAAAATTTACTGACGTACCTGCAGGGGATTCCCTTTTGAAAAGAGAAGTTTCAAATATGTAAGTACATTTCTTTTTTTTTTTTTTACAGTAACAGCCTTTTTAGGAAGTAACTCTCATTGATACCTTGATAAAACTTGAGAGGTGGAAGGAGAGGTGGTGGAAGATGCTGGTATCTGTATATCCTAGACACACTAATGTGAAAAAATGCTTCTATTTAACAGGGATATCGTGGATAAACAGACATAGTTTTTTTGTAGAATTTTGTAAATTATTTAAAGTGCTCTAAGGAAATATTTTTTATAATGATTTTTAGGGCTCACATTGCTACAGGATGCTGTAGTTACTGTAGATAAGATGATACTGGCTAATCATGCTTTAAATTATGAGGCCTCTAATCATATATCAGAAGGAAAACCTGTTTGCACGCAGAATTTATTTGGCAATCTGTGCAGAAATCCTTTGGAAAACCCAGCATTTGATAGCAACCCTCTGCTGTTGAGGCAGGTTACCTGACATCTGCTCACACTCGAGCTGCCTTAGGACAATCCTGCGCTGTGGTTTTGTGCTGGGGTCTCAGTTCTCCCACCCTGAGAACTGTTGGGCAGGTTCAATAAGTGGAGCTCCAGTGATGTTGCTCTGGAGATCCACCCTTGAAGGTGTAAATGCAAATTCAGGTAAATCAAGTGGATCAGTCTGTCTGCACGTCCTGTGTGAAGTGATCTCCATCAGCAGCTGCTGAAAGAACCTTGTGAACACCCAAATCCTCCTGCTGAGCAGGTGACTCCAAGCACAACTGCTGCTCAAGAAAAGCAAAGGAGTGTGTCTGTTCAGACATGATGATTTCTGTGGATTTTGCTGGATTTACACACTGCTGGGCCTGCAGGGATGAAACAATTCCTCCTTATTCTCAAGTCTCCTTTTGATGCCCTGCAGTGACCCAGAGATGACTTTTCCTGAATGGACTTTCTGGAATTGAGTGCCCTTACTTTCCTTTTTTTCAAGAGTGGTTTCTAAACTGTTGCATTTTGGTGAACTTTGGTTTTCATTCCCAATTCTGTGCAATAGAACCAAGCTAGGTTGGCTCTAGGAACTCCCTCATGTCAACGCCAAGGATATTTTCAGCACTGTTCTTTTCATACTGGTAGTGCTTTCTGTGCCTCCGTTTCCAGCACCTGGAATAAAGCAATTTTTCACTACTCTCTTTTTATTTGTACTAACTTTCAATGGGACTGAAGTAGCGTGTTCATATCACCAAAAAAAAAAAGTGCCCCCACACTGGTTTCATTGAAAAACCCACTAAGTGTGAATTTAAGCTGTTGGCTGTTTTTCCTTTGTGTAGTGAAGTCCTTTGAGTAGTTTGTTCTTACATCTTGTCCTTGTGAATGAATCCAATATTCTCTTTACCTGGTCAGCTACAGAACCTCTCACAGCCCAACCACCACTCGGAATCTCTTTGTTTCCCAGTCACTTCAGCTCTCTTCTGGAGGCTGCCCTTAGTGTCACAAACTGGAGCAAGAGCAAGCAAGAAAAGCTCCAGTATCACCTCCTACCCCCTGGTGTGATCCCATTTTTGCAGAATATTGGCAAATGATGGCGTAGAGTAGAGTAGAACAAGGAACTGTGGCATGTAGAGAAATAAACAGCAGCCTTTGTGTGTTGATACTGTTGTGCAGTTACATTTTAAACATGTTTATCGTGGTCCCTTGACATTTCTTACTGTCCAGCCCCCTTTTGCTAGTCCTGGGGTGGGGTGGTTGCTTTGTTTAAAAGATCAGTGTGGTAGATCCTCTCTGTTTTGTGGTAGGATTCCTTGGAGAAGTGTTTTTTACTTCCCTCCTGTGCCTGCAGTCAGTGGGCACGTCTTTTTTGTCTGCCTTGATTCAGTTGCAGGATTTGGGCCTTTTGTTTGGGGTAGATAAATAGGCTGGTATTTTAAAATAGAAGTTTTCAGAGTACCTTGCTTTCAAAGGATTAAACTGTCTACTTGGTTTTCATAGAGCTGGTGGCAGCGCTTTGTACTGTTTGTATAAAATAAGCTGAATGTTCCTCCTGGAAGTTTTCAGTCCATCAACACCAAGATTTGGAAGGTGTCCTGTGCCCCCTGTGTCTGTGGTCTCAGTCCTGCTCGTGAACTGACTCACTCTCAGTTAAGATGCAATTCCAAGTACCTTGTGCTTTAAATAAAACCTGATTTCGAACGGCACTTTTTTTAAAAATTGATAAACTTGATTTGTATATAGGAAATGGTGTACATGGAGTTTATAATGTTTAATAAATGGGGTTCTGACCATGGACCGTGAAAGCAGAGTGCTCCTGTGGTTTGTGGGGGTTGTGCTGTCTCTTTTTTAACCCTCCTGACAAGTCCAAAGGTGTAATTAGCTTGTGCCAGGGATGTTTGAGTGGAGGATGTCACCCTTTCTGACAATTGTGGTGTTTGCTGGACCAGGAAAGGAGATCTTGGTTCCTCTGCTGATCTCCTGTTGTCTCCAGCCACCCCCTGTCTGAGGCTGGCACCTCCTGTGTGACAATGGTGTGTGATTTCCTTGTGACCATGAAACAATCCAGACCTTTAAAGATGTGGCTGGTTAAGGGGATGTTGTTCTTGACAACGAAAAATAAAAAAGGAGAATCTATAAAGTTCATAGAGATAAAGTTGTGGCTACTGAATTTGTGTTAATGGTTGGACTTGACCTTAAAGGTCTTTCCCAACCTCAGTGACTATTTGGGGGGTGAGAATGGTGCTTGTCCTTTCAGCAAAACCCAAGCAGCAATTTTCTTTCCTAGCATTTGTGACACTAGTGACAGCTCTGGTGGGTGCCCAGAACAAGCTCTTTTTTCCAGTATTTTAACCCTCCTGAGGCATTAATTTGATCCTTGATCCACTGCAGTTGATACACAGAGCCATGAACTCAGGTCTACTCAAGCATATAAAGAAATTACATTTTATTTTTTGAGTGCTGGTTTGTTTGGTTTTTAAAAGCACAACTTTTTAAATTCTTCTTTTCAATCAGCACAAAATTTGTTAATTTGGATGTTAAGTTATTAAACTACTCAGTATTTTGTTATGGCTCATGGTAAGTTACAGCATCCTGGCCACAATACCAGAGTTCTCAAATCTGTGCTGCCCAGGACTTTGAAAATAGAGATATTGTTTTGTTTTTATCACAGTGACTCTTTTCTGTCCTTCAGGAAGGACAATCTTCAAGGATCCCCAGGGGACTGCAAGAACTACCTTAATTTTTCATAAACAGTTCTCTGCTGCTATTTTAGGAACATGTGTTTGGACGTGGAGCAGCTTTTTATACATCTTTATACCCCACCTCTGCCAGCATTTTTTATTCATGTATATGCTTTTTAATTTTTCAGACCTTTCAGGACTGCTGTTTGTCTGGGTTGGTTAGAGCAGCCTCACATCATTTTCTCTGAAAATGTGCAAATTTTGCTTTCAAAATAGAGCAGAAAGAGACAGTTCCAGGTGGATTCCCCGTGGTGAAATGTGGCACGGTTGGGGTGGGAGTTTGAATTTGTTCAGTGTGTCAGGATGCAGCCTGTATGGGGTGATGTAAGGTACACCACACACAAAACCTTCAAAGGAACCTGTTTCAGCTCAAGAATAACACAAAAAAGGGAAGAAATTAAGGCGAGGAAGAAAAGAGGTGGGTGTTTGCAGCTGAAGTATGAAAACAGGTGCAAAATATGTGTTGAAAGCCACTAAGTTTATATTTTTAGAGGCAATCCTAGCCCTAAATTATTCCACCTGCAGAAAAATCTGTGGATAAAAATACACGTAAAATTGTCACAACTGTTTATATTAATTCAGCACTTCCATGTTATTCTTTTATTTCAGGAGAAGAAAGGGAAGTTCTAAGAAGCTCAAGGTATTGTCTAGAGTCTAAGAGAAGACAAACAGTGCACGGTGGAGGGTTGCTTATTTATTTTTCTATGTTAAATATTTAAAAAGTTAACTTTCCAGGCGTTTCTGCTGAGTATATTTGGTGTGTTTTCAGCCAGGGTGAATTGAGGCAGATAATCAATTCACCAAATATATGGCAACAAGAACTGGAATTGTTTGGTAGATGTCACTGGAATCTTACTGGTGGGTCCAGGCACATGTGGCTGCACTGGGGTTTGAATGGTTAAAAAAACCCCAAGTCCAGGCCTGTTTAGGTTGGACTTTTGCTTAGTGACATCATTAACTAACCAGAATATCCCAAATAAATTTAAATACATCCTTGTCATGCTCCCTGTGCAGGTTGTAAGACTATATAAAAAAGGCACAAAGAGGGATTATTTCCAATGCATGAAGAGGATCATTTTCAGGGGTACTTGGACATAAGATTACACTCATTTCTCAATATCTATATTTTTAGCAAGCAGCTAGAATAGCATTAAGCTCATTTTTAGTATATACCAGTATACATTCTACCCATAAGGTAGGACCATTTCTCATCCCTAACAGGCCTAATTTCTCTTCAAGCCTCATTTTTAAGCAAAATGTGCTAAAAGTGTTCTTTTTAGTGCTGTTACTGTCTAAATGATGCCATTTCACTGGCTGTGTAACTCCAGTTGTCAAAATAAAATTTCAGGAAACGTTTCCTTTGGAATTAGTTGTCTTCATTTGAAGAATTTCCTAAAAGGTTGTTTTGAGAGGTGAAGAAAATGAATGTGCTTCTGACAAAAAAATCCAAAGGCTTAGTGAGCACCTCTGGAAAACAGGCACTTTGGTCATTCATTAAATAGTACAGAAATGGCTTTTAAATATTAATTTTTAATGTGGTACATGAGGCAGGAGTTTAAGAGATCCTTAGCGACAGGGAAAAGGTTTAGAGAATCTGTGTGATGTTTATTGTTCTAGTATTTATAATCATTTGCTGCCTATAAATATAGTAAAATGGTTCACATGAGCTACTTAACTGACATTTAATCCCTTTAAATCTTTATAAATGAAGATATTACTCCTAATAACATTCATTCATTCTGTAAATTAGTCATTTCCATCTAGTACCAAAGTGGCCGTAGGTGTTTTTCCCCCAATAAATTACTGAGCTCAGTTTTGACAACACAGATTTAAACTGTTTTCCCCCAAAGCTAAATCAGTGACTTTAGTCCTGTTAAAAACCCCCACGTCGAGCAGTGTGGGTTGGGGGGTTATTTTTAGAAGTGTGCTGCTACTTTAGGCTGCTAATTTTGTGGCAGTTCATCACTGTGTAAGAGCAAGTCTCATATTACCAAATGGAAAGAGGTTTATTTTTTTTTTCCCTTGTGTTCAGGAGGAAAATTCTCATTAAATCCTGACTTAGATGGTTGAGTGTGAAGCACATGTGTTAATTTGCTGCTGATTTCTGCATCAAATGAATTATTTTCCTGATGGTCTATAGAGTTTTACTCCTCACAGTGATAACAACCATGACACCACACATCTGCCACCAGGATTGGTGACCTGAGGGCTCTGTCCCAGCCTGATGGCAGCAGAAACCTGCTTTATTTGTGATGAAATCACCAGTACCTTCGTGTAGCAGCCACGCTGGCAGGGGTACACCTCCTGTCCTGCTCCAAATGAGACTTAGCCATGGATTTAGAGTAATGGCAGTGCTGCTGTTTGCTTGCTCATGGTTTCTTGGTGTTTTTTTGGTTTCTATCTTGACAGCCAGCAGTGCAGTGAACTTTGCTGCAGGTCTAACAATGCGATGGGACGCTTGGGTTGTAGCTGGGGTGGAAGTTGAGGTGGTCGGAGGTGGTGATGAAGTTGCCCGTGCCAGTGACGTGGCTCCTCTCCAGGGCAGTGTTGAGCCCGTTATCTCTGTACATGCCACACTGGCCCAGAGTCTTGGAGAAGGCGTGTGAGGTGACATGGAAGGAGGTCTGGGAGAGCAAGAGGAGGGGAGAAAGGTGATGGAAACACCAACATCGATAGGACATACCCCAGCAGATGTTTGGATGCCATGATCAGGGCACCTCATCTGGTACCTTAAGACCAAGCATCAGCTGCTTGCAGGCATCAACTTGGGGGTACCACAACTATATCTACACCTTGGGGAGCCCATCACCAAGGGATGGTGTAGACCAAAGCTTTGGGACACTGCCTCCAAACCCCTCACCCCCACCTACCGGCACCTCATGCACCGAGGGGGCTCTGCTGCCGTAGGCCTGGTTGGAGGTTCGGTACCGGGGGTGATGCTCCGGTTCCCTGCGGGAGGAGAGAGCACAGGAGGGAGCGGGGGGGTGCCGGGGAGGCGGGGGTGATGCTGGGCTGGCCACGCTCGGCCGGGCCCGGAGCTTCGCTCACCCGTAGCCGCGGAAGCAGGCGGGGTGCTGGAAGCGTTCGGGCAGGCCGGGGCTGGTGCGATACCAGTCGCCGGTGCGGGGGCCGGAGCTGCCCGAGGCCGGCGGCTGGGACATGGCTGCCGGGAACGGGCCGCGGGGCCGCGCGTTGCCCGGAGACGGGGCCGCGGAGGGCGGGGAGCGACCGCTCGGCGCACCCGGCCCCGCCCCGGGGAGGGCGGAGGGACCGCGGCCGGGCCCCGGCGGCAGGAAGCGGAAGGAGCTGCTTGACCTTCCTCCCTCCTCCCCTTTCTCCCTCATCCTCGTCCCGCCGCTCGGCTCGGAGCATGGCGGTGCCGAGGATCCTGCGGGCAGGTGAGCGGGTCGTGCCCGGCCTGGCCCGGCCCGGCTCGGCTCAGTCTCCCCCGTGTAACCCCGTGTTTCTCTTCCCGCAGCAGCCCCGCGGCTCTACAGCAGCGTCCCGGCACCGGCCCCGGCTGCCCGGCCCCGCGGTGAGTGCTGACCCTTCCCCTGGGACCCTCCGAGCCCCTGCACCGGGACCGGCTATGGGCAGTGTTCTCGCTGGTGCCCTCAGGCCCTTGCTGCGGTCAAGGGGCCTTTTTACTTTCTCTCTTTGCTGTGAGGGTGTTGGAGCCTGGTCTAGGCTGTCCAGAGAGGCTGTGGAGTCTCCTCTGAAGAGATTCGAAACCTGGGTGAGCTGCTGGAGCAGGAGGGTTGGACCAGATGATCTCTGGAGGTCCTTTCCAACCCTCACCATGCTGGGATCAGGGTCCCAGCTCATCCCCTGCAAACACAAGAAGAGGGAGCTGTGACTTTATCTTTTTTCTCCCTCAGCTGTGGATGACAAGCTGCTGTCTGAGCCTCTCAGCCACCCTGACTTCTTCAACGTGAAGGAGCTCTTCTCCCTCAAAGATCTCTTTGATGCTCGGGTGCATCTGGGGCACAAAAAGGGATGTCGGCATAGGTGAGTGACCCTGTCTTGTGATCCAGCCCTTGGTGACATCAGGAGTGTTTCCCAAGACCATCTCAGCCTTTGGGGGCTGCGCTAGATCACTCTGGGTCTGGAACTGTCCCCACAGCCCCTCATTTCTGCCAGGGCATGGTTACTGCCCTGCAAAAGAGGCCAGCAGGTCAAGGGAGGGGATTCTGCCCACTCTGGTGAGACCAGAGACAGGGACAAGGGGTGATGGTGTGCAACTAAAAAAGGGAGATTTAGACTAGAGAGAAGGGAGGAATTTTTGACGCTGAGGGTGGTGAGAGCCTGTCCCAGGCTGCCCAGAGAGGTGGTGGCTGCCCCATCCCTGGAACCATTGCAGGGGAGGTTGGCCGGGGCTCTGAGCAACCTGCTCTAGTTGTGGCTGTCCCTGCTCAGTGCAGGGATGGACGAGATGAGCTTTAAAGGTCCCTTCCCACCCAAACCATTCTGTGATTCTATGAAAAGTACCGAGACCCTGCTCAGCGTGGGCACTGAGTGGGGTGTGAGACCAGCACCTGGCTGGGACACACCGGAGTGCTCTGTGGAGAACACCTCTGGTGTTGTCTGGATGTTGGAGCATAGGAAGGTTTTGGTGGGACCAAACTACACCCAGAAACGCTTCTCGACGCCTGTAGCCCCGTGTCCCCTTGTGTCACCCTCCCTCCTCTTCCACAGGTTCATGGAGCCTTATATCTTTGGCTGCCGCCTGGATCAGGACATCATCAACCTGGACCAGACCATGCAGCACCTGCAGCTGGCCCTCAACTTCACGGCCCACGTTGCCTACCGCAAGGGCATCATCCTCTTCGTCAGCCGCAAGCGCCAGTTCTGCCACCTGGTGGAGAGCACGGCGCGGGAGTGCGGGGAGTACGCCCACACCCGCTACTGGCAGGGGGGGCTCCTCACCAACGCCCACATCCACTTCGGCTCCGGCGTCCGCCTGCCCGACCTCTTCATCTTCCTCAGCAGCCTCAACAATGTCTTCGAGCCCCATGTAGCCATCCGGGATGCTGCCAAGATGAACATCCCCACGGTGGGGGTGGTGGACACAAACTGCAACCCCTGTTTGATCACTTACCCCATCCCCGGCAATGATGACAGCCCCGCCGCCATGGAGCTCTACTGCAAGCTCTTCAAGATGACCATCATCCGTGCCAAGGACAAGAGGAAGCAGACTGAGGTCTTTGATGAGTTGAGGAACAAAGCAGAGGGTGGTTAGAGCCCTTGGGACAGCTTGGTGATGGGCGTCCTGCTCTGCTCCTGTGGGTGCTGACCTGCACCCACCAGCTTTCAGCAGAGCTGGATTGGTTGAAGAATGAACCCTGTCAGCTCTGCTGCTGCATGGAGATCACACAGTGGTGGGTCTCCAGCTCAAAATAAAATTGTCCTGAGTGATGCAAGAGGAGATAGAGCCCAGCCAGACCCAGCTCTTGTCCCTGTTGCAAGGATGTGCCTCTGTCCTGTGGCCTGAGCTTATGACCTCACGTGAAACCACTTGTGTCTCACATTTCTTCTGATAAATAAAGGTTCCTGTGAGCCTTTCTCTTTGTGAAATGGGAAGGCAACAGGGGAGTCTCTAGCAAATATTTAGTGATCACAGGGTGGGTGTGAAGGTGTTCCCAGCTTGGGGACTTCAGGGTATTGCGGGCCAGGGGGACTGCAGGGCTGGCTGCTGCATCACTTCAGTATCCTTCCAGGATCTGAAGGGGGCTACAAGAAAGCTGGGGAGGGACTTTTGAGGTTGTTGGGTAGTGGTAGGACTGGGGGGCATGGGTCAAAACTAGAGGTGGGGAGATTCAGATGAGACCGTAGGAAGAAGTTGTTGCCCAGGAGGGTGGGGAGACACTGGCCCAGGTTGCCCAGAGAGGGGCTGGAAGCCCCATCCCTGAACACTTTGAAGGCCAGGCTGGCTGGGGCTGTGAGCAACTGCTGTAGGGGGAGGTGTCCCTGCCATGGCAGGGGGGTTGGAACGAGATGATCTTTCAGGTCCCTTCCAACCCTGACAATTCTATGATCACGGGGTTGGGTGGTCCCTGTTTTGTCCTGGGGTTCAACCTCTGCCACCACCGTGGGGACCGGGGAACTGCAGGGGGCAGCTGAGAAGAAAATCCAGCCCTAACGCGCCATGTGTCCCTGGGAAGGGCTTAGGGTGTCCAGCCCAGCGTGGGGGAGCGGTTTGGGTCGGGGTTCCCTGTTCTGACCCAGCCCCATGTCCCCGGCCCGGCCGCTCCCTGCTCTGCGTCCTCCCGCTCAGCAGGGGGCGGTCACGTGAGGAACGCGCACGCGCAGCGCGTTCCCGAGGCGCTTCCGGCCGCCGCTCTATATAAGCGGAAGGCGGCCCCTCGCCCGCCCTTTCGGCTTGGAGCGCGGCGGCGGCGGCTGGAGGGTCTCTCGGTCCCGGTCCGTCCCGCTGGGGTGGGCTTAGACTCTCTACTCCCCTCGGGCTGAGGAGAGCCCATCTGGGTAGTGTTTGTGCCGCGCTGGCCGCCGGCCGCTCTCCCCGGGAGCCCCTTTCCCGCGCCATGTCGCTGCGAAGCGTCTTCCTGGCCCACGCTGATGGCGGCCGTGGGGTCGGTTCCTCTTCTCCGCTTCTCCCCTGCCGCTGAAGAAGGGAAGGCGAAGGACCGGCGGACCCCCTTGTGAGGGGAAAGGAGCAAGATGTGATCGGAGGTATGGGGTGATCTCTGTGCTTCTGGGCGGGCTCCCAGCGGGTGAGTTCCTGGTGGCCCCCAGGCTTTAGTCCCACGTTTCACTCGTTCCCAGGTTTCTGGGCCTCAGACGGGACAAAACGTGCCCGGCCCCACCCGCCACGTGGCAGGACACAGCCGGGAGGGGCCCCGCCCAGTGCTCGGTCTGCCCCGGGCACTGCTGTGTTCAGTGTGGATCCGGTGTATTATAAATGGAAGTGTAGGAAAGCACTAGGATTAAGATAAATAAGGCGAAGGAAGGTGCTTCCAGTGAGGGAGGGGAGAAA
Source organism: Brachypteracias leptosomus (assembly GCA_013401335.1). Classification (NCBI taxonomy): domain Eukaryota; kingdom Metazoa; phylum Chordata; class Aves; order Coraciiformes; family Brachypteraciidae; genus Brachypteracias; species Brachypteracias leptosomus. Next base: position 47,942 of record VYZX01018124.1, read on the forward strand.
ATTGAGGCCTGGCACCTCTTCAGGCTTTGAGGAAGATTATTTGAGTAATTAAAGTGAAGCTATTCAGTAAGTTTACTTTATTTTCACTATTTGAGTAATTGAAGTGAAGCTATTCAGTAAATTTAGATTTTTTCTTTGTTTTAATCTTCAGCTTTTCCCTTAAGTGGTTAAGCAATTCACAAACAAGGTTGTTATACTATCAGCTAAATACTTCTTTGTTAGTGACTTTATTCTCTCCCTTTCTTTTTATTTGTCATATCTTCAGCCTGACAGAAGACAAAGGGTGAAGTGAAAAAGATTCCACACCTTGAAAACCCAGGGTAAGTGGTGGTGGACACCCAGGCTGCCCAAGTAATCACTGGCCATATCTTGTTAACTATCTATACATGCACTAAATACTTTTGTAATGCTATTTTCTGAGTAGATGTAATCTTGTTCTTACAGATACCTGTAACTATCACCTTTTCCAGTCTTTGGGGTTGTTTTTTGACCTGCCACCGGCGTTGCAAAGGTGGCTGCTGTGGCATCTTTGTGTCATTAGGTGGCAGAGAGAGACAGGCTATGTTCTACGCTCGTTTGCTCTGCACCCCGTGAGCACTCAGAGTGATTGATAGCCTGACATTAGTTATAAATAGGCTGCTTAATCAGACTCCTGAGCAATGAAACCTTCCCTATTATTTTTATTTTTAATTGCCTGAAATGTGAGATCTGTCTGTAATAGCCCTGTGTCCTCTTTGACCTCTAGTGGATGTACAGCAGGAAGGTTGTGGGTGGCTTTTGGATTATTTAACCTTGAAAATGTTGGGATTCTGTTGATCCATGGAGTTGTATTACAGCAGAATGAGTTGGTCTGTCTAAAGCCACATGGCAAGTTGGTGACATCACTGGGAGCATGTCCTGGGAGTTCTATATATATATATTATACTGGTGGCCCTGACCCTGTTCCTATCTGAAAGTAAAAACATGTCCATGCTATGTATTTATTTATCTTCCCTCTCTTACTGGGCCTTTCAAACATCACTTCAGTGGAACAACCCTACAACCAGGGCTTGGATCACATCTAAATATCTAAAATAAATGCTTTATTTAATTTCCCATCTCTTTTTCAGAGCAAACTGCATGACATGGCAGCCCCAGGAGGCTTCTGGAGGCCCTGAGGTGAGCAGGGGAGGCAGGTTCCCTGTTGAGCAGCTCCTTGCCCCAGCTCGTGTTGCAGACGTGGCTGTCGTGCCATGTTTGTGTCATTAGGTGGCAGAAAGGAAAAGGCTGTGTCTGTGTGAGTGCTCTGAAACCCGTGGGCACTTAGATGATGAGCAACCTGACAATTATTTCTTGCTTTTCCTAGTTTTCTTTTCCCATTAATGCTAATTTTAAATGGTGAAGGGTGGGCAGCTGGGGGTTCAATCATTCTCGTAATCAATTCCCTGTTTATGTGACAGATAAGAGATGTGGCTGATTTTTCTGTCATCTGTTTTAGAAGTAAAAGTTATGTTTTACTAACACACTGACTATGTTAAAAGCTAATTGAGGTTTCTCACATGTTCTATGATTAGGGAGGAACAGCAAACTCCAGTATTTTTTAATCCTAATGCTCCTGAGTCCTTGATTTGTTCTCCTGACATGTTAATGTCATTAGGCATCAAAGCTGAAGGGGTTTCCTCTGCCTGAAACATGTAACTTGGCATTAGATCAGTAGCTTGGCATTTTTTCCATGTGTGCCTCTTCCGACAGAGAAGATGGAACAAAATTCCTTTGAAAAGTGGTTAAAATGATGCCAATTTTAACTTTTCCAGGGGAAGGTCCTTCCTTTTTGTTTGCAAGGCCAAGCAGAAGTGACAGCTCTACTCTTGAGTTCTATTTTTGCCTTCAGCAATCCTTTATGGCCTGCAGGACATCCCTGCTTGCTGCCTCCTCTGAAAGGGAGTTTTGTAGGGTTCTGTAGATCTTGAGAATTGCACCTGGGAGTGGAGGAGCTGGGGAAATAGGCACTTAAGTTTGTTTCCAGGGCATTGCCATGATCTAGAAACAGTTGGGTGTGGATTTAGCACGTGGAGGAAATTGCATCTTGTTCCCAATATTAATAAAACACTCAGCCAACAACATTTTGACTTAAGGGTGCTGAATTTTGTGCAGCCTTCTGAAATGCAGCTTTATAGTCATACTTGGCTTGGTGGGGAACAAAAAAAAGCTTAACCCAACATCCTTTCCCCCAAAAAACCCCAAACTGAAGATCCTTTTCTTTCCTACAGTGACTGGGAACAGGACTGAGTTCAGGAGCTGGCTTCAGCTGGTGGAGGTGGGTGTTGCATCATTTCTTAGAAACAAATTAAACCTCAGTGTGTAAGTGACCTCAATGCTCTTCTGATGAACTTTATTTCACTTCCTCAAACGGGGTTTTTTGAGATCTCACCTTTTACCTTTAGTATCAAACCAGGTTCTGATGCTACTGGTGAAAATGTTTGTGTTGTGGATGTGCAAGGTAATGATGTCTTGGGCATAATGAAGAAATAAGATTGATTTCAGTAACCCAGGCAAAAAATAATGCCAAAAACCTGAAGTATTTTAACCTTCTAAAGCAGCTCAGTAGTGTTGAGCTCTGCCCTGTTCCTCCAGACAAGGAGCTTCCTTTGGGTATCCCATTCTAGGTGGTAAAAGCAGATGAAAAGCAGAAATATAATTGAGTGTAATGTGCTTTTTTAGATGATTTTGCTGGTTTTTGTGCTAGTGTGATGGCAGAGGGCTGTGAGCTGCTGAAGAGCACTGGTATCAATATATCTTCACACCTCTGTGTCACTATCCTGTGGGTGACGTGGTGTCCTGAGCCTCTGCTCTGCCACCAAAACAAGTGGTAGATAGAACTTGTGAAGCTCTGAGGCTTTGCAGACAAAATCCAGCACTGCTAAATGGTGGGAAATGGCCTCATTAACTGGGCATTATGGGGGTGAAAGGTGCCGTTAACCGAGCGGGGAGCTGCTGCCTGCAAAATGAGCTGTTTAATTGGGAGAAGTCAGTGCCTACCAGCAGCAGCTTTGGGGAAGAATGCTAATCAGGGGGTGGGGAGATGGGTATGCAGAGAGCCATGTAAGATGTGGCTCTGCTGCTTCAATTTCCTGACTTGTTTTAACCCTGAAATGCATATTGAGGGGTTTTTTTTATCAGACTTCACTCCTATCAAGAGCCCAGTGTGGGCAGTGAGTGCCTGATGAGTCTCTCTTTAGAACTTGACTGTGTTAAAATTTCCCTCCAGCTGTTGCTGATAACCAGCTTCCCAAGACTGAGCAGCAGTCCCAGGCTGTGACTATTGCTTTGCCAACACAACTACCTGGCTCTCAGCTGTGGGAGAGATTAATATTTTATATTAAAGTGGTTTAGAGAGAAATTAAACATCTTTCTGCACATTGACTTTGTCATTTAGGGATGGTTGATGTCCTGCCTTTGGATGCTGGGATAAGCCCAGCTTTTCTTTCTCCTCACTAGTAATAGTTTGTCTCTACACTGAGGTTGGCAAACTCAACTTTTGATTTTTAGGGAGCCTGATAGTGAAGGAGTAACCGAGAGGAGGGTTCACCCATCATGCCAGTCAGTGACCCCTTTTCTGGGCCCACCAGAGTCACTGCTCAGCTCCAAGAATTTCTTCAAAACTTGATGATGGGAGTGGCAAAGAACCTCTCCTAAATTAGTCTTAATTAGTGCCCTGTGCCTTCTGCTGCTGCTTTAGGCCCTGATCTGCTCTGAATCCAGGCAGTGCAAGTTAAGGTGTTCTGAGGTTGACCTGTGATCATAACCAAGCCTGGCTTCCCTAAAATTTTTCATTTTATGAAGCTTTATTTCCTCTGGGATGTGAAAAATCTTTTGGACAGTCCCAGGACAGACCTTGATGTAATTCTTCAATTGCCTCTGAAAATTAGAAGCCATTCTTTTGCTTTTCTGCTGAGCAGCACCTTAGCTCAGCCCCTGTGCTGCCATGAACAGCATCAGCCTGGGTTGTATGGGTTAAGTACCTTATTATTCCTAACTTTGGCTTTGTCTGATGTCCTGGGCCTTTTTATTTGCAGATCATGCCTCGAGTTTGGGAATTTCTAGCAAAAAAGCAGCATCTACAGCTTCCAGATTACTAAAATTTCAGCTTTTCCTCCTCTGCAGGTGCCCTGTGGCTGCTCCAAGCACACGTGATGCTGTTTGAGGTTCAGAATGTTGCCTGCAACCTGGCTACTCCAAACATCTGTTTAAAACCCATTCCAGCTGTTCTGTTCCATGTGTCCTTCCTGCTTTTGCTGTGGAGCAGCCACAACCTCCCCCTTCCCCCCCTCATCTCGGCACCCACACTGTTTGCACAGCCAGGTTCTAACGCGCTCTTGTTTCAATCTGTGTTTTCTCTACATGCTTGAGAGGGATTTAAAACAACCCTAAATAAAGATGCCGCCTACAAGAAGTCTGAAATATTTGTGTGTGTGTTTGCAGCACCTCAAGTAATATTAATTTTTAACCATTCTTGGGTTTTACACTCACTTGTGGCTCTGAGAACTGGGATGGGGTTTATTTTAAAGGAAAAATGTGGGAGTCTTGCTGCTTACCTCCATCCCCCAGGTATCAACCTGCAGCAGCTGGTGAGATCACACCAAGTTGTTCAGTATTGGGGCTTTTCCTCATTTTTTTTCCAGCTTGTGGAAGATCTGGAGGTGGTGTGAGTGTAACCCAGCTTTGCCTTCAGTCATTTCTCTCCTGTGCTGCAGTGTGGGTTTAAACCATAAGCACATGTCTGAAAACACTTTGTTCTTTGCTAGTGATGAAGAAATCTTGGGGTGAGTGATCTCTGCTCCTGCTGGGTGTGCAGATGAATAACATGATGTGACAGTTCTCATCAGAAGTGCCTTTATTTGAATAAAGCCCTCTTGGCCTAAAGTACAGGAGCTGCCTCTCCTTCAACTTGATTTTTCATTATAAGTGCTTAAAGAGATTCTGATATTTAGGTGGATAATCGAGGAACATGGAGGTTTTCCTCCACTTTTCTAGGTGCCTACCTGCTGCTTTATCTAATGCTGCTTCTGGGGAAGGGAGAGGGGGGGAGGAGGTGGAGCAGGAACCACTTTCTGGGCCAAATTTACTAATAAGATTTCAACCAGAAGGGAGGGTGAAAAATGGGCTTCTCCTGCAAATCTGCAGAGAGGACTTGATGTGGTTGTGAGGTTCTTTTTTCTAATGGAAGAAAATTAATTTGTCAGTGGAGTTGGTTGCCATGGGAATGCAGGACAATAGATGAGGAGCTGGGGTGGCTGTGGAGCCTCCTTATTGAACTCCAGTCCTCACCTTCACCATCCACCACAGGTGAACCTTCACCAGTACCCACCAGTGCTGTGCCTGGAGGTGGGGCCTTGGCCACCTTTGCAGCATTCCTATGGAATTACAGGAGGCTGAGGAACTTCCCACCCTTCAGACACACAAACCTCACCACAGATGAATTATGTCAAGGAGCCAACTCCTCTGTGGGAATTCCATGCTAGATTTAGAGCACTGGTGACACTGAAACATCTCCTCCATAAATACCAGAGAGAGGTAATGATGATCCTATAGAACTAATCAAAGGAAATATTGGTCTCTGTCCTCCAAAGGGCTCATAAATCCACAGCCCTGACACCCCCAATTGCCTCTGAGAGCTCTAGATACTGTTGGATGTGGGGGGTTTTCTTGGTTGTATCTCGGATGCTCCACTAAGTGATTGTTGGCAAGAGCTCCAGCATAAGGTCCATCAGTGGGAATGTGACTCTGCTGGGAGCAGAGCAAGCTTGGGGTGCTCCACACAAACCCTCTCCACCCCTACTTTTAAAAGGTTGCTATAATTGAGTATGTAAAGGGAACCAAATGCCTGAAAGCTTGCCTGGAAATTCGTATTGATGAGAGGAGCACTGGATTGTTCTGGTATTAATTTTTAACCTCTGCAGTGCAAGCCCAGCTTAGTTCAGGAGAATTAAACCATGAGGCTGTGGATGCTCCATCCCTGGAGATGTTCCAGGCCAGGCTGGATGGGGTTTTGAGCAACCTGCTCTAGTGGGAGGTGTCCCTGCCATGCAGGGGGTTGGAACTAGATGATCTTCAAGGTCCCTTCCAACCTCAACCATTCTATGATTGTCCCTGCTCTGAGTGTTGTGGGGAGCACAATTCTGGTCAGAATTGTTCATGTTTAGCCCTTTTTCTTTAAGCTTTTCATGCCCTTGGCTGCTCCCAGAGCTGACACGTGAGTGGGAATGGCCTGAGCTGTGGGTGGGCACAGCCAGGCAGGAGCCTCACACAAGCCACCGCATCCCTGGTGGGGTCAGGCACTTGGAGAAGGCATGGAAAAACTGCCAGGGTTCTCCAGTGTGGAAAAGACAACTTCTCTGCTTCCTAAATGGCAGCTGGATCTGGCGGTGGGTGACTCAGCCACTTCAGGAGAGACTTTTTGAATAGGGAAACCTACCTCGAGCGAGCTGGTGCTCTGAAAGCTGCTGTTTGGCGACTGATGTGCTGGTGTGATTCACGTAAAAGCCATTTATTTACATCAGAGACGTTCATCAAAAGATGTGACAAGTACAGCGTGAATGATTCACTCTCCTCAGCTCTGCACTGCTTCAGCAGGAACCAGTCCGAGGGGTCCAGCTGGGGCTCTGCTTCCTCAGCATCCTCCTGAGGCATCATCTTCCTCCCCCCCCCCACGCCTGCTCAGCCCGGCTCCTGGTGTCCCAGCTCCACAGCACGCTCTGGCCAACCCTGTCCATGATCCTGCTGGGTGGTGGACGTCACGATGGTTGGATTGCCATGAAGGAGAAGGGGCTGCAGCTACGTGGAACTCCCTGTGCGAGGGGGTCTTCTTCCCGTGGGGGAGAGGATGGAGAAACAGGCCTTCAACCCTTGGACTTTTCCTCCAAGGTGGCAGATTGGCAACTCCAGGGCCGTGCTTCCCCCCCGTTAGGAATATTTGGTGTTGGAAATCTTCTTCCAGAGCAAGGTCTTGAGGTTGTTGAGCACGAGGGAGTGGTGCACCTCCATCTGGCTGGCCAAGCCGCTGAGGGTCATGCAAGTTCGGAGCTGTTTCTGGAGATCATCCTTCAGCTCCAGCGGGGCCCCGGACAGCAAATAGTCCTGCAGCAACCCACAGACCTTGGCCAGATTGGGCTGCACCACGTCGCTCTTGCACTGCTTGAGGAGTTTGTCACACGTGGCCGTGCAGTCCTCGCCGTAGGTGCAGTCCACGTTCTGCTCACAGTGACGTCCCTTGAGGAAACCTCTGATTGTCATCTCCGTCGCCACCTTCCTCAGGTTGACCATCTTGAAGTCGTACTTGTCGTTGTAGCCCACGTTCTTGAAGCCTGTCTCACAGATGTAGAAGTTCCCATAGGTCCCATGGAATATCTCCTCCACGAACTCCAGGAGGCCGATGGAGATCTTGGCTCTCCGGGGCCACGCTGGTGCAAACCACTGGTGGATGAACTGGTGGACAACCGAAGGCAGCAGCGACTGGAGAAACGGGGGGACATCCACTCCGTAGAGGGAGGTGTGGGGGATCTTCTCGGTGATGTAGAGGTCCCCGCAGTACCCCAGCAGCTTGGAGGTGTGCTCCTTCTCGTGCAAGGAGAGCATGAGAAGGAACTCGTTGAGCTGAAGGAGCGCCCAGATGGATTTGGCCTCTGCTAAAGACACTTTCCCGTCCCGGTTCACGTCTGCCATGGTGATGATCCTGCTCACCAGGGCTGCAAGGGAAGGCTGATCTCCCAGGTTGGACTGCAAACAGAACAAGAGGTGGCATCAGACCCTTGCAGCTCTCTTGAGTTTGGGGTTTGTATCACAAAACTGAACTGGGGAATGGTTTGGGTGGGAAGGGACCTTTCAAGGTCATCTAGTCCAACCCCCCTGCAGGGAGCAGGGACATCTGCAACTAGAGCAGGTTGCTCAGAGCCCCGGCCAACCTCACCTGCAATGGTTCCAGGGATGGGGCAGCCACCACCTCTCTGGGCAACCTGGCACAGGCTCTCACCACCCTCAGCATCAAAAATTTCTCCCTTCTATCTAGTCTAAATCTCCCTCTTTTAGTTTCAAACCACCACCCCTTGTCCTGTCACAACAGGCCCTGCTAAACAGATTGTCCCTATCTTTCTGACAGGCCCCTTTAAGTACTGGCAGGCCACAAGAAGGTCTCCCTGGAACCTTTCTCTTCTTCCCAGTAAGAATTCCTGTATGAGAATGGAGGTTTTCCTCAGCTAACCCAGCAGATGCTCTGCAGTGTTTGGGATGGAGCCCTGCCCAGCACCCAGCAGCTGATGAGGTGAGCCAGAGGAGCTCTTGTTGATGAAGGAAAGACATGTTCAGTCTTTCTGAATGACAAGAGGCATCCCAGACCTGCAGGATCCCGGAGGGACCCTCCCCACTGACCTTCAGGAAGTTGAGGAGCATCTCTTTAAACTCATCCATGGACGTCCCTCGTGTGGGTTTGTCAAAGAGGACCACGTCCCTCCTGGGCACAGAGTCTGGGTGGTTGTCCACCTTCAAGGCTTCTTCGATGCCGCATTTGATGATCACCTCCCTCTCCCTCCAGAGCCCACTGTAAACCTACAGCAAAGGAGAAGGGACATGGTTGAGACAACAAGCAAAGGTAACTGGTTTCTGGTTGGGGACGGGTACCAGGGATGGGGTGAGGAGCAGATGTGTGGGTGGGTGGAGGAGGCCATTTGATGCCTGCACCCATCCCCTGTCGTGCAGTGGTTTCCATGGTGGGGCAGAGACCTACCTGCTGGGTGGGAGAGGAGGAGAGGCAGTGCTGGAAGAGGAGGCCACGCTCCTCACACAGGTCCTTGCACGTGGAGCCAGAAATGATTCCTTTCTTGTACTGGTCACACTGGGGAGGGGAAGGCAGAGAGAGGAACTCAGTACAGGCAGCTCCTTGTTCATGTGAAGAAGTCCAACAGATCCAGGCTCTGGGGCACCCCAAGAACATGACCTGGGGTGTGTGTAAGTCCCTCCATCCTCCCGTGCAGCCTCCAGCCCCATACCCATCACCTCTTCATCCCCTATCCCTGCAGTAGGGCTGGGGTGGTTCAGTGCCTTGGGCAAGGTGTGGTTGGGCTGGTGGGACCCTCCACACTGCTGGAGGAACCATGTGGGATTTGCTCCTGCTGCAAGACCAGGGGTTTAAGGGAGCTGAGAGAGCAGGGTGAGGATGGGGATGCTTCAGCAGAGCAGCAGCTGAAAAGGGCTGGCCCCAGTCCAGGCAGTGGTGGGACAGGGACAGAGTGGCTCAGATCACAAGCTGAGCAGCTCGGATGGGAGCTGGAGACATCCCTGGGCAGGAGAAGCTGCAGCTCCGCAGCTTCTCAGCGAGGGCACACCAGCCTCAGGGCTGGAAAACATGAGCTGCATCTTTTCCCTCTTTATTTTTCTCCAAGGTGGATGGAATTAACCCTTAGCCCTGCTGGTGAGGGACACGGCCACAGACAGCATCTCAAACCCCAGGCTCAGAGCAGGAATTAGCGCCCGAGCTCCCGTGGTCAGAGTCATGCAGAAAATCAAATTAAACGATCGTGGCTGTTGTTATGGCAATTCCTGCCTCCCTCCTCTGCTGAGGGATTGATGAACGAGGTGTTTTCAGCCACAGCCTGGGCTGGGGGGGGGGGGGGGGGCCCTGCTCCCTGGCCATGGGGCAGCTACAGCAGAGCTGGGGGGGGGACCCTTGGGGTGCT
>VYZX01018125.1:0-16256 GCA_013401335.1 Brachypteracias leptosomus
AAGTCCAGGATAGTGAGCTTGCTCTGCACTCTCCTTGTTGGCCTTAAATTCCAACATTTTGTAACCACTGTAGCCAAGGCTGACCTTGAGTTTCATATTACACAACTGCCCCTCCTTGCTGGTGAGAAAAAGGTGCAGCATAACACCTTTTCTCGTTGGTTCCTCTATCACATGTAGAAGGAAATTGTCTGCAATACATTCCAGGAACCTATTGAATTGCTGGTGCCCTGCTGTGCTGCCCAGATACCAGACATCAGATATATCAGATATATCAGATATATCAGATATATCAGGTAACAGATATCAGTGTGGTTGAAATCCCCTATGAGGATCAGAGCTTGTGAATGTGAAGCCATTCCTATCTGTCTAAAGAGGTCCTCATCTGCTTGGTGCTACTGTTCAGGTGGCCTGTAGCAACCCCTCACTGTGATATCATCTCCCCCTGCCTTCCCTTTAACCCTGACCCATAAGCTGTCGGTCAGCTCCTCATCCCTCCGCAGGCCAAGCTCCATGGACTCCACCTGATCATTGATGTAGAGGATGACACCCCCTATTCTTCTCCCCTGCCTATCTTTCCTAAAGAGCTTGTATCCATCTGTTCCCACACTGCAATCATAGGAGTCATTCCACCATATCTCAGTGATACCAGTAACATCATAGCCCTGTAGGTGTGCACACATTTGTAACTCCTCTTGTTTGTTCCCCATGCTTCATGCATTTGCATAGAGGCATTGAAGTTGGGTCCCCACTGAAGCTGACTTACTGTCTGTAATTTCATTACCATGCACTTCAGGTGCTCTCTTGCTACTACATAAATACGCTACTACATAAATAGTTTTGCCAATTTAATTTTCAGAAGAACATTTAAGCAATAACTGAAGCTGAATCCATGAAACAATATACCATTTTGCATGTTCTCTGATTATTGTGATGAGGGAGACATCTTTCTAGTTACTGTAGAGTTGCCTATGCAGCTCAGGAAATCACTAAGTCTTCTCTCCAGGTAGTAAAAAAACCCCTATATAGCATCACATAAAGGTTAAAACTTCATTTTTCCCTTTCATGACTTTTATTGATGGAAAGGAACTAAAGCCAGAAAAACAGGACCTTTAAAGAAAGAAACGAGCATCTCACTTTTTTTCTATTTGCACCGAAACAAATCATCAGGTGTTTCTGAGGCAGACATGGACTCACTTATAGGTAAGATTGTAGGTCACACAGTAAAAAGTCTTTTTCCTTATTTTTAAACTTGTATGTAATAAAAATAATAAGCCTATACAAGGTTAGCTGATATGCTTTTTGAACTTTCCTATCATTAATAGAGCAGACACTCAAGACAGGCATTCGACTGAAATGACAGGTTCTCAGGTTTAACAGGTTGAACAAAACATAAGACAGCAACTTTCACAATAAAATAATTTATAATACTGTTTAAAAGCTTAAACTATGTCAGAATCTTCCCTTTAACAGAAATATCTTTCTTATGATTTTGGAACAGGGAATTACTGATGAAAATAATTTGCCCTTACAGGAATTGTCTTATTTCAAGATAAGTATGGCTTGGGTTATAAATTGCAGATAACACTTCAGTGAGGGACAGCTTGGGATTTTGGTCCAGATCTTTCTTTAAACCTAAATTATATTCACTGCCTAAAAACTTTAACTGAGCTAAACACTGAGTAGATGTCTCAAGTACCATGTTCTCCATCCTTTCATGTATTTCATTGCCAACTCTGTGAATCACTTTTGAACAGGAAAGGTGATATATGTTACACTTGCACACATGAGATTGTTGCATGTTTAAAATAATTATCTTCATATTACCAACATGATCAAATACGAAGTGTTTGGGGTTGTTTTGGGTTTGTGTTTGGGGATCTTTTTGTGGTGGTGGTTTTTTTGTGGGATTTTTTGTTTGGTTTTTTGTTTGTTTTTTTTTTAAGTCTCATCATTTGACTCTTTTGCCATTTAAAACCAAGTAACATATTCCAGGTAAATATCATATACCTTTGATTAGGGGAAGCGTGGTGTTCCAGTCCAGAAGCACGAGGTTTTGCCCCACATAAAGTTCCTTCACCTGTTGTCCAGTGTAGCTGGGACATACAAAACAACCTACATTTGTATTTTCAGTCCCTGGAAAATTGTCTGCATGTATTCAGTAGTCCACTTTGTATCCCCTCTAAACATTGTAGATGATAATTAGTTTGGAGAAATCATCTTGTTCTGTAGTCCTACTGATGGCACATCTCTACAGAATCTAGTTGTGCAGTGGCCTTGCAGAAAGTGAAAACTACTGGATTTTACCCATATTACATCACCCTATACAGAAAGCTGAGAAATGAGAAATTTAAAATATACAGAATTAAATATCAAAAATTAATAAACTGGGGATAGGAGCAAATGTAACAGTTTGTGTCCATTTTCCCTACTTTCCTACTCTGATTGTCCACTTTACAAAGGAGGATTCAAAACACTGTATAAAATTAGTAGCAGCAATGATGCGTACTTATGGTACATTTATTACAGAACACATTTTAAAAATGAAAATTAATTTGCTTTCTTTTGTATGACCTTTAATGTAAAGCTCTCTCTACTCTCTCATAAGTGCATTTTTGTGTGTGTTAGATACAGCAAGTACTGCAGCAAAAAGTGTTGCTCACAAAAAATCATCCTTTGGAGTTTAAAAGAATGATAACACTGGTTCAGGATGTATAGCAATCTAGGTGGAAACGGACCTTAGAATGTTCTTTCACTTCTGTTTCTTTCCTTTTGCTCTGGTGATTGCTTGATGTACTCTTAGGCACACAAGTTCACCCTCATATTCCTTTACTTTTCAGGCAAAACCTCAAAAATTTAACATCCCTTCTTACCTCGAGAAATGAGATCACGGATTTTGCTCCTAACAGCTGTGACATATAGGGGGCTTGTAAGACACCACAGCCTAGAATACAGAAGGATTAATACTTTATCATCCTACATGATGATAATTGATTAAAGCAACATCCAATTTTTGGACAATAGATTTAACCTCTGGTTCTGAAACGTTAACTTAACTATTCATAATAATCAGGGACTTCTATTATGTATGTGTAGCCCTGGATTTCTTTCTTGAGATGAATCTCTTAAGAATTTAGGTCTCTCAGGATCACATTTAGAAAGTTAGTTTCCACTTTCTGAACTGTGTGAGGTTCACACTGCTATGAGCAAATGAACTTGACATGTTGATCACTGACCAGTGAACATCAATCATTTAGACAGAAGAAGTATTTACTGAACCTGCTTGTTATTTTATACAAATACAATTTTAGAAGAAACAAATGCCCTGGATGTATTTTTCCTCCAGTAGTATTGTTTTGATGACTCTTTCTTGAAACATCAGCCTTTTAGAAAATGATTTATGGAATTTAATTTCTTAAAAGAAACCCATAGAAGACAGCAATGTTCTGAATAGTTCTTCAACCAAATTTGAATTCCAACAGTAAAGTGTAGAAAGGAGTCTTTATCCATCTTGCCAAGTGTTAAGCCCAGCACAGTCTCAGCTTAAGTGTTGCTACAGATACCTGTGTAATTTTGATGCATTGTTTCCAGAGCTTTCAGTGACTCACTTTACTTGAGATATTTGGAATTTTGTTGGATTTTCAATATAATACTTGTTTGAGCTCTAAAATACTGCAATGCTCTTTTATATCAAGATGAAAATGATCTAGCAAACCGAAAAACAACAACAGATAGCTGAAAAACATGAACCTTGAGCTAGCAAACTGACATCCATAGATTAACAAGATTCTGAGGGTTTAACTTGCTATGTAAGTTGTAAAAACTACTTTTGCATCACTGGAGCTGCAGTGCTATTGTGATGACTGCTTGCTTTATCTTACAAGCCAAATCTACACTTACAAGCCAAAAGTATCTGACTACTATTGCAACATATGTTCGAAACACTGTACTCTCTCCTGGTCATAGAAAGCATCATGTATTACCAAATTCTGCTGCAGTAAAAATGGTGATTTGAAGTTACATTAAACAATTTCACAAAAAGTCCTTCTTGGAGAATAAAAATATGAAAACCCAAAGCCCTCTTCTTATTAAAAAAAAAAAAGACAAAATAATTCCCTGAAGAATTAATTTCCATTCTAGCAATCAGAATGCTGTTGTTTTAGCATGCAAGGGAGTAATTGCCCCTGAAGCACTGGCATGCTACTGCTGTGTCAGACATGGCTGTAACTGTCACTAAGTAACTGTTGCTTGCATTTAGAGACAGTGATATCACCCAGTTAACTAAAAAATCATCGCCCTCCTAAAACACTAAATGAAAATGCAATGTTTCTTAGAAATTACAAATCTACAAGTACATTTTTCCATCTTGTATTTTTAAATGCTTTCAGTTTCTTACTTAGCTTTCTTAACACTTTCTAGACAAATTCCTATTTAATGCAAATTCTTAAAAATATTCTCATTAAGTTCTTGTTCTTCATTGAAGTTTTACTTCTAAAGTTAGGAAAATGTTTTTATCTTGACAGATAAAAACAGACAGAGTGGTGTTACAGTTTAAGAGTCATATGCATTCAAAGGACTTTGTTTCTTGGGGTTTTTTTGTTTGTTTTGGTTTTGTTTGGTTTTATTAAAACAAATAAACATCTTCCTCTCTAGAGAGATTCCAGGCTGCTAAAATTTAATTTGAACGTAAAGTAAATAAGAGTATTGATGAATGCCTTAATAAAGCCTATTTAATACATAAATATGAAAGAATGATTGCTGACATGGAGAGAATCATGACAGTTTTTTTTTAACATGGAAGTACATTACATTAATAACAACTCTTTCTGTGACTTTAAAACTAATCCTTATTATTTCGATATCCCCTGTGTTTTATATGTGCAAAATACTCTACATACAGAAGCGATATTTTCAGAAGAATGTAACCCATAATGAAAAGACCTCCTTGGGAAAATACATAAGAAGTACAGATAGACAAAAAATCCCAACAACATAGATCATCTATTTATGTTTATTCCTGTTTTTTCATTTGACTCATGTAATGGGTTAGTTTAAGGACTAAAATAATGGTTACTATAACGTGCATAGATACTATAACACATGCTGGTTAATTTAAGGATTGAAATGGCAATAGGACCAGACTCTGTTTACTTATTATTTTTCCTACTGTTCCTTTATGATGTAGCTTTTCCCTCATCCCTTCCTCTTTCTCCTCACTACTCCCTCTATATTTACACTGGCATTTGCAGAGTCATTGTGCAGCTGTGTACTTCCCATCACCAATGTAGATGAATGAGTACCCTCATGTAGTACATAAATGATACATTAAAGATTATAGCTAAAGACAGACAAGTTTTGCAGTGCTGTGCTTACAGAATTCAGTGGTAGCTCCATAGATTGTAAAAACTCTGGAAAGGTTAGGTGGCACCCAAAAATCAACAAGAGTGTTACATATGATCACAAAATATGCATCTACCTATACTGAGCTTTGTAAAAGCAGCTGGAAGGAACGGACACAGCTTTATTGCTGCAGCCTCAGTAAGTGAAGAGCATGCCTTGATAGCCCTTGTCTTTTTTGCTGAAGTTATAAACCCTAAGTCAAGGACTTTCTTTCCATTTCATGTAAAATACAGCAATTACCCTTGTAGCAGGGACTGAATACGGAAGGTTTTCTGGCTGACATTTTACCAATGTGACAGAGATATGCTATCTCTTTATAACTAAGTGAATTTTGGCTTCTGTTCTGCACAGCAAAACTGTTTCAAGAGTAAGAATATAAATTCAGGCTTTGCCAAAGACATAATGGAAATAGTTGTTCGGTAGAGTAACTTGTTTTGCAGGCAAGTTCTAGAAAAGTATTGGCTGCATAAAGTATAAAATAAACTAGAGGATATATGCATTTAGTGAAAAGAAAAATGGCTGATCTCCTTATCTTAGAGTACAAAAGCCCTTTTTCTTTGCTGATCTTCCTGTCATGTTTTGAGAAGAGACAAACTGTGACTACATTTAATTTTAATGATACTCTTTTGGAGTATCAGAATTCAGAACTGAATTCCCAGTGCAATTATAACACTAAAAATATGAATGGGAAAATAATTTGCTTTTTCAACTCTGTCCCCCAAAACCTAACAGAGATACTAAACTCTAAGTCATAAGAACTGAGAGTATTATTTTTCCTTCAGCAAACCACAAAAGAAAAAACAGACCGAAGAGAATTTCCTTCAGCTAAGAGTAAAGGAGTTTCAGAAGCCTTGGATCTGGCATCAGCTATATCCAAACCGCCATTTCGTCCTGTGATTATTAGAGCCCACTAGCAATATTAATAAACTTGTCACAGATAGGATACAGGTATGCTGGAGCGTTTCCTCCTATAGAAAACCTGCATAAGCCAATGAACTCCTTTCTTTAATATTAGAGTTGGAAGGTCAATATGTAAGAACATTCTATCATAGACTAAATGCACAGAAATACTACTAAGAAATTTGTATTATTAATTACCATGTATTACAGTTTCCTCAAACTCATTATATTTATTTAAGAACATTTTAACCAGATGGTGAGTCTTTAAAATCACTATTTCATGTGCATGTATTTGCTCATAAGCTTATTAAGCTACATTATAAGCAGAGTTGAAGATTGTGTATTCATTAAATAATTTCAATATGTGAAGAAATGTCTTTCTAATATGACTACTTTTATTTAAAAAAAGAATCCTGAATAATCTTTGTGTGTACACAGTTCTTGAGTCTCTGGATCCTGACATTTAAAGTCAGCTTAGAGAACCAGAGGGAAGAAGAACTGTGACATTTCATTTTGGCTGGAGATCTGTTGTTGTAAATTAGCTCATGCTCCCATACAATGGACAATCTATCAAAGTCTGTGAGTGGAAGTCTTGATACCCAGTCAGTGGCTTAAAAGATCAGTACTTCTATACACAAAAAAAATCTACTCTTGTATTTGGCACCTGGGACCCTTATCACATCTAATTCTAGATTTAGCTGTCACCAAATAAGTTGCTCAATCCACACTTTGGTGCAAGATATGTAAATATCTTGCTCATACAAAACACACACATACCAGCAAGTCATCTTGTAACAATTTGTTTTATTTATTCCTTAGGAAAAGTTTCTCAAATGCCTAGTTTTTCAATTTCCAGAATGAATGTATCTCCAGATTCTAAAACAGATGGTGCCTAGCTGATGCTGCTTCTGTGGAGTATTTCAGGATGCAAATAAGTTACTCTTTTTTTTCTCTCTCTCTAAAGTAGCCATAATGATTTCTTAGCCAAATATGCCTACCCTCTTGAACATTTGAACAAGCTGTCCAAATACTCCATTGGAAAATGGTTGATTTGCAGTTTTTTCCTGCATTCATGTTGCGAAAATAAACTGGAGCAGAGTAGAGGAAGAATTACATAATAAGACACAAGTAGAAAAAAAATAGGTTGACAATAATGAATCAATTATAATTTTTTCTCCTTGTACTTAAAAAATCATTGTTAGCTGCTCATCACACTAATGTCTATCACCCTTTATGCTAATGCATTTAGAAACACTGAGAAATTTTCTAGAAGAATCAAGTACTAATGCTGACCTGGAGGCTACCTGTCCTCCAGTAGAAAGCAGGTGATAGGAATACCTGTCATTTACTTAAAATTATACATAAAAATGCAGCAGCATCTAAGAAACCAACTGGTTATTTTCTTTTTTGATCAATTAATACAAGATTCCTTGAGCATTAGTGATAAATTATCCACCTTGTTTGTCTATTTCATCAAGCAGAGCAATCAGCATATCTTCAATGAAGCCAGCTGCTGATGGGTATAAGAATTCTTACGACCATGGGTAGGAGAGTTCTCTGCAATTTAAATAAGGTTTGAAATGTCAGACTCTCCTAGATTGTATCTCTTCCTCGTTATATATGAAAGCTTCATCTATTTTATTCAAGGACATGTTTGATAACCCAAATTTGCAGTGTTGCTAATAGGGAGCAGAATATATATACCCTCAACAGGAGGATGACTTAAAATGCTGTCACAGTGATATAGGAAGAAACATACTTTGAAAAGATATTTCTTTGCTTGTCACTTGCATTACTGCAGATACAAAACCTGATTTCACTCAGTACTTATATAAAAGACTATTTTTTTTAACCAGGTTGTCTTTTTCTAGAGTCACATTAACATTAGAAAATGTTTCTGTTATCTTTACTAATTTTTTTTTTTTTTTCTGTGTAAAGCAAAAGCCTTATGGGAGCAGTTTTAACAAGAAAGCATCATTGATGACAATAAAGACTTAAGTGTGCAGCCCTCATTACTACACTTTTTAACAAGTGCACCGTGGCAAAGAAGAAATGAATACATAAAAGACACTGGTAGAGGGGTGACAAGCAAGATATTTCCAAAGAAAGCATGCAGTACTTTAAGCAGCATATTCTGCCCTATTTTTAGACATTTGTTTTTCAAGTGATTCAGGTATATACCAACTCAAATTTGAACACCAAATTTTTTTATGTGCAAACTGCAGCTTAAATGACACCACTCCTTGTAAGCTATTACCAGAAGTAGAGCTCTGTTATAATCAATAAGATTTATTAAGAATAACATAAGATTTATTGTTCTGATTCTAGAGCTGAGCAAATACAGAAAAATGTTTTCCTGTGAGTATATGATATGAGAATGGATGGTAAGGATCAAAACAAGCATTGTTCTAGTCTAACCACTTTGGCTATTACTGACATTAAAAATATCCCAAGGTCCTCATGCACAACAATTTCATGAAATACTGCCTTTGTCCAGGAAGTGGACAGGGTGAGTGACTCTTAATGAGATCTTGTTTTATGGTTTTTGCATTTTAATGGCTCCCTGGCTCGCTTGTCCAGCATCAGGCAGGCCATCTGGTGCCTGTTATAGTTCCCTAAACACTGGCATATTTTTGATGTTGCCCATTTGCCCTGTATCTGAATAGATGAAGATCCTGGTGCACTTATTTGTAACATAGCATTTATACTTTAATACAGTGTCACAGTGATTTTTTTGCAGTTGTTGTCATCTCTTCTTTTCCTGATAGTTTGTAACATTTATTTTTTATTTTGACTATTTTGGCCTGTTTGTCAGGAGTGTTGTAATAGCACTCGGATGCTTTGCCACAGTTCCAAACATCTCTTCCTGAGCACAAATTGATTATCCGGAATCCCTCCTTGACACATATAGTTACGGATGGTCTTTCACTTGGTTATTACAAACACTAAATTTTCAACTACCAGTTTATTACCCAGTCAAAAAAAGACTGTAAGCCTTTCCTAAAGGTCTTGAAGAAGATGGGAATCTATTCTGAAAGATGTACAACTCTGTATTTTCACTCTACTTTCTTTTACAAACATCTGCATTTGGCACCTTAATAAACAAGATACAAACATAGAATCATAGAATCATTCAGGTTGGAAAAGACCTCTAGGATCATTAAGTCCAACCTTTGTTCAACATCTTCCTGACCACTAGACCATGTCTCGAATTGCCATATCTACTTATTTTCTGAACACCTCCAGGGATGGCTACTCCACCACCTCCCTGGGCAGTCTGTTCCACTATTTTCATTGTCCAAAGTAATTCAGCCCTTCTCCTTTTCCTATTACTATGCTTTTCCTTTCATTTGAAAAAGAATGAATCAGTTCAGGTAAAAATTAGGTACCCTTTGTGCTCTGCTCTTTTCTTCAATTAGAGAGGATTAAAGAGATTCCTTTCTTTTAAAGGCTCTGTTTTCTGCCCCTATGTTAAGTCCTTAAGGTCTGTCCTGAGTTGTTATATCATTCTTCTGCTTGAGAACAATTTTACTATTCTAATTGTTCAGGGAAAAAATTATCTGAACCATGTCAACCCATTTCAATCATGTGTTATGACATGGTTACTTAATTTTCAACTTGCAAAAGCTGTCTATTCTATCCATTAAGTGGGACTGACTTATTGACAGTGTGAAGAGTGTAATGGGCCATTAACATGAAAATTGTGACTGTTCAGACTGCTGTCTTCACTGTGAATTCTGATTTCCACCAGAGAATACACCAACAGCTTTGAAAAACTATATTAAAGGTGAGATTTCAGCAGGATATATATTTTGTCTTTCATTATAATTAATTTTCAAAAGGAATTGGTCTTCAATTAATTGCAATAAAAATTAATAAGGTCTGAAAGCTACACATGTTGTATATGCTCTAGTGAAAATTATGACAAAATCCCTTTGCTACAGGTATGTATTTAATGGAAAGTCTGAGAGTGAAGGTCTAACAAAAGACCTGTTTACTAACATCTGGATTTGGTGTCATTTACCAATACATAGAAAGGTGACTGAAAGAATTTCAGAAAAATTAGATCAACTCAGCTGTTCCATAAATCCAGGCATGGATATCTTTTAAAAATTGAACTTTATTTCCTCCATTTGTGTGTTTAACTTAGAAGACTTAGCTTTTAAACCTGAGTTTGGCTCCCAGTCTACTGTGGAGTATTTTGATTTCTTGAGATGATAGAATCATAGAATCATTAAAGTTGGAAAAGACCTGTAAGATCATCTGTCCAACTGTCAACCCAACACAATCATGATCACTAAACAATGTCCTGAAGAGCCACATCTACATATTTTTTTGAACATCTCCAGGGATGGTGACTCCACCATCCCCCTGGGCAGCCCATTCCAATGCCTAACCATTCTTTCAGTAAAGAATTTTTTCCCAATATCCAATCTAAACCTCCCCAAGTGCAATTTGAGGCCATTTCGTCTCATCCTATCACTAGTTACTTGGGAGAAGAGACTAACATCCACCTCTCTACAACCTCCTTTCAGATAGTTATAGAGAACAATAAGGTCACCACCCCTCAGCTTTCTCTTCTCTAGACTAAACAGTCACAGTTCCCTCAGCCACTCCTCATAAGGCATGTTCTCCAGACTCCTCACCAGCTCGGTTGCCCTTCTCTGGACCTACTCCAGCAGCTCAATGTCTCTCTTATGCTACAGCACCCAAAACTGAACACAGTATTCAAGCTGTGGCCTCACCANATCCTTGGCTCATTGATCCATCTTGTCCAGATCCCTCTGCAGAGCATTTCTGCCCTCAAGCAGATCAACACTCCCACTCAATTTGGTGTCATTTACAAACTTACTCAGAGTGCACTCAATAACCTTATACAAATCATTGATAAAAAAATCATTGATACAAAACATTGATAAAGATATTAAAGAAAANACACACCTCTGGCTCATGTTCAGCCATGTGTCCACCAGCATCCTCAGATCCCTTTCTGCCAGATAGCTTTACAGCCACTCTTCCCCAAGCCTATAGAGTTGCATGGGGTTGTTGTGACCAAAGTGCACTTGGCCTTGTGTAGTGGGTCTGTCTGGGCTGATTTTCCCCATACAGACTGGAAGCTGGAAGGTGTTGATAACACACACCCTTGTTATGACTCCCACANGCCCCAAAACTAAGCCCTGGGGAACTCCGCTTGTGACCGGCCAACAACTGGATTTAGCTCTGTTCACCACATCTCTCTGGTCTCAACCAGTCAGACAATTTTTATCCAGCAAAGAGTACACCTGTTTAAGCCATAAGCCACTAGCTTCTCCAGCAGAATGCTGTGGGAGACAGTGTCAAAGGCTTTAGTAAAGTCCAGGTAGACAACATCCATGGCCTTTCTCCCATCCACTAGGTGGGTCACCTGGTCATAGAAAGAAATCAGGTCGGTCAAGCAAGACCTGCCTTTCATGAACCCATACTGGCTGAGCCTGATCCCTTGGTTGTCCTGCATGTGTCGTATGAGTGCACTCTGGACGAACCATTTCATAATCTTTCCCAGTGCTGAGGTCAGGCTGACAGGCCTGTAGTTCCCCAGATCCTCCTTCCTGTCCTTCTTGTAGATGGGCATCACATTGGCAAGCCTCCAGTCATCTGGGAACTCCTGTGTTAACCAGGACTGCTGATACATGATGGAGAATGGCTTGGCAAGCTCCTCCACCAGCTCCCTCAGCACTGTCAGGTGAATCCCATCTGGCCCCATAGACTTATGAGTGTCTAGATATAGCAGGCAACTAACTGCTTCCTTCTGAATTATGGGGGGGTTTATTCTGCTCTCTGTCCCTGACTTCCAGCTCAGGGGGCTGTGTACCCTGAGGATAACTGTTCAGACTGTTAAAGATTGAGGCAAAGAAAGCATTAAGTACCTCAGCCTTTTCCTTGTCCTTAGTGGTAAAGTTCCCTTCTCACATCCAATAAAGGATGGAGATTCTCCTTGGCTCTTTTTGTTGTTAATGTATTTGTAAAAAACATTTTAATTATCTCTTATGACGGTGGGCAGATTGAGTTCTAGATGGACCTTTGCCTTTTGGATGATCTCTCTGCATGACTGAACTAGTTCCCTATACTCTTCTTGAGTTTCCTGCTCCTTCTTCCAAAGGTGGTAGGCTCTCCTGTTCCAGTGCTCTGTCACCCTCACCGTGAAGAAGTTTCTTCTCATATTTAGGTGGAACCTCCTATGTTCCAGCTTATACCCACTGCCCCTTGTCCTATCATTAGACACCACCGAAAAGAGCCTGGCTCCATCCTCCTGATGCTCTCCCTTAGTGTATTTATAAACATTAATAAGGTCACCCTAGGCTTTCCTAGTTGCTGCCCTACATCCTCTGACTTGAGTCTTATAATCATTTCAAGTGGCCATCCCCTCCTTCCATGATTTATAGACCTTCTTCTTCCTCNGTAACTGGCAGTAAATTACGTTAATTTTCCCCATGTCACATCTGTTTTGTCCACTATGGTAATGGGTGAGTGTTCTCACCACAGTATTCTTGACCCACAAACTTTTTACTCTTATTTTCTCCTCTTCTGCTGTTGATATCGGTGCTTGGAGGGCACCTGGCTGCCAGCCAAGGTCAATTGTCCACAAAAGTGTAAATAAAATATAGAAATCTCTTTAATTTATTCTTTTGGAACATCTTAATAAAGATCTAATAAATTAGTAAAATGCAATTTTCCTTTGCAGGAACACTGCTATTTAGATACAGAAATGTACCTAACTGGAAAATTCCCAAACAGATTTAATCTGCATACTGTAGTTAATAGCTAACAGAAATTAACAACTGATCTTTTTAACTTTGATAAATTGAAGGCAAACAATTTTAGTGGAAAAATATTTTTGGTTGCCACAGTTTAAGATATGAAAAAATAAATTCTCTGATATGAGCTCTGAGACACTTAGTTGTGAATTTGTCCTTGAAGCACTCCTAGAAGAGATCTACTAAAGTTTTATCACAGACTGCAGTGCAGTACCGTGTGCAGTATTTTTGTAAGCCTCTGTGGGTCTTTATGTGTAAACATAGATCAGAAATGATATATCACAACGCTACTGTTGAAAAGGTGATAGACACATTAGAACAACTCAAATATACTTGGATTGGAAAAAGAAAATGAAAAGTCTATCTCATAGTACTAAATAAAGTGCAAGAACATTGAAGTATAATCTGGTACAAAAATCTCACTGGTAAATTTGAAGGGAAGGGAAGGGAAAGTTCCAAAAAATGCAATGTAGCTGAAAGATGTAATTTATGTAGATGTGGAGGGTACATATTTACCCCACCATGCAAAAGATTGAACAGCATTCCTGGTAGACCACGTTCTCAGCACTGGAGGAGCTCAGCATAATTTATGTTTTGGGTTCACTGTGTGAGACATTTCAAAAGATCATACAGTGGGCAGCAGATATATTGAATTTGGGGGTTACAAACTAAGAAGTAGGCTGGGTTTACCCTTGTAAATAACAGTTCAGTTATAAAGCTAGCAAGATTATTCTGACATTTAGAATCATTTTTGTATTTGACTTTTTAGAAAGACAACACACTTAGGAAATTTATCCAAAACCAAACTGTAAGATGACAGCTGTGTTCGGTGGTGAAGTTGTTTGATATAACGTAGACATGCTAATGTGTGTGTTTGCCCAGATTATTGTCCTCTTAATTGTAGCTGGAAAATCTTACAATCTCTGTGTAGTGAAAGACAATTTAGATTTTGCAATATACATTGCAACAGCAAATGGCTGAGGTCAAACTAGAATGTATAGTAGTCCAGCAAATATCAGCTCAAAACTCCCAAATGATGAAAGTGGAATTTTTAGCAAGCGAGCAGATGAAGAAAGCTGATATAACAAATAGCAGATTCTTTTTCCTTATGCTGGTGTAACTTTAAAATAACTTATGTGTTCCAATAAAGTTGAAGAGGTTTAGCTAAGTTTGTGATTTTTGTACAGAGTTAATTGAAATAATGTTATGGATAGAAAGGACTGATTGTGATATGCTTTATTCAAGTTCAACTTGAGGTAAATATATACTGTGAATGCAAACACAAAAGGCTTCTGACAGGTAAGATTAAGATGAAAATATGTTTGCAATCACATCGTTATTATAATTGGTTCTACTTTAATGTGACTTTATTTGAAATTGCCCTCATATAATCTCAGAATTACTTATACTTGTATATAGACTAGCTTTGTCTATAATTCTCTTTAAAAGGAAGAATAAGAACTGACATAACAGATTTATTAAAAAAAAATAAATCTGGTGTTTATTTTTAGCAAGAGTAAACTGACATTGTCAAGAACTTTTGAGTTTAGTATCTTATTTTTAATGCTTCCAAGACTTTTACAATAAATAAGGAAGATTGCACAGCTGGATACTGACTATATATCTGATGAAACAATACATTTCTGCCTTTGGATCAAAAATAAGAGGTTCTTTATTTGCACAAGGGAGTGGATTTCCTTCTATTTTCCTTAGTTATGAAACACAAAGACAATCAAAGAATAAGAATTCTTTTAAGAGGAAACCTGCAAAGTGCTATGTTTAGCTAGGTAATTTAACTGCAAGAAATTAAGTTAAGTTTTCTGTAGAGCGCAACTGAAAATATGCATAATAAGACCAATCTGTGCTATTTACCTGAAAGATGGATTCTAATATGGTCTCTAAACATTTGCAATCTCTGCAAAATTAACCAAACCCTATTTCCCCTGAAAACTCTCTTATGGAGTTGTAGAGTTACAAGTTTAACAAGAGAGGCAATTATCTTGAGACAGCACATTGAGACTGCTTTGGTATCATCTCCTCAGGTATCAGCTCCTCATCTTCTTAAAGGTATTGTGAATTTGATTAATTTACATAATATTTTTCCTACTTTGGATGACACGCGGAAATCGAACTCCACAATCTAAGATTGTAAAGTAGGTATGTTTATTCGGCGCCGGGCACAAGGGGGTTAACACCTCCAAAGGCATGTGCTGCCAACATGGCAATTCGGCTATACCTTTATACAATCAATTGTTACATATTCATGAAATTCTATGATTCGCCTATACATATGCATGACCTATCCCCGCTTTGTATTATAATTAGTCCCAAGGGGTCATTTCCATAACCCCTCCTAACTGCACATGCACAGTGCTTCCCTGTGGTGGTCTTGGAGGGTCCTGGGGATGAAGGCAAACGGCTCCTCTTCATCACCGGTAGTAACCTTTTGTCCCTGCACATGCTCAGTCCTTTCTTGGCTTCCACTCAAGTTGAAAGGTTGATTTTAGTTAGTTCTAAAGAAAGCTTTTAGTCCTTACCAGAAACAGTCCTTCAGAAAACTGCAAAGCTTTTCGCTTCCAGTTAGTTTACACGACAGTGAGGAGACATTTATCAGCTTGACTCCTTAGCATGCACAACAATTATTAAGTACAAAGTATTATTGTGTCTATCAAATTTCTCTAGCCCCACTCTCTCATGGATACTGTGACAGATGGTTTTAACTACAAAATACTTTCAGTTATACTTCCTATTGTCTACAACTTCAACATTACAGTGTGTCCCTAACAGAAGGGAGTTTAGATCTCTATAAAATAGAGCAAATAAATATGTGTAGGTCTTTCTCTGCAGATCAAGAATTCCTTACAACCTCTGCTACAGCAATTTGTCTAGTTACTAAAGCTGGCTGAATAAAATACACAACTTAATAATGCAATGGTTTCTCGCCCTCCTGTATTTAAATTGTCTCAGAACGACACAATCTGATAGGCATAAAATAACCTGGATGTGCAAAGCATGGTGTGTAATGGCAGTCTGTGCGAGCTGCCAAATTTGCCTGTCACTAGTTACACAAAAGCTGCTTCTATCAAAGTCCCTACTGGCCACACACATCTGTGCAGGTATTGTTCAAAATTATGCTTTTTCCCCATGTCTCTGTTTAGGGCTCAG
>VYZX01018126.1:0-11478 GCA_013401335.1 Brachypteracias leptosomus
GACAGACCCACTACAATAGTAAAGACTGATGGCTAAAAGACTAAAAATATTCACCCATTCTCACCACTCTGCCATCAGAAATAAGCATGCTGACCTTAAGGACGTGAATTAAGAACTTTGTGGTCTTCATCGGTTTAGAATATATAACCAGCAGTAAGCTGTAAGCGCTTGTCATACCTCAGCCCCTCTCCTCCAAGGACATAACAGCAAAGAACTTTTTTGAGCTCTGGGAAAGCTCTCAAATTAAATGTCTTTGGTCCACCTGATGATGCAGATCAGTAGTCATCATTCATGGATCATGCTAAGGACACCAAATTTTTCAGAAATACTATTTAAAAAGAAGCAGAAAAAGAAAATGAAAGTAGGATGCTTTTCATTGATCACATCACTGTGTGTGATCATAAAGGGATGCTCTGGTGAAGCAATTTCATCTCTTTGCCCATTTCTAGACCATAAGCCCATATGAGATGATTCTCATGCAAAACAGGACCATGCACTGTAAGACTAAAGTTAGTCCTTGAACTATGTGTAATGTGGTGTAATAGGGTACTGGTTAATCTTCTATTGCATGTAATGCTGCTGGGGAACATTGTTGGTTCTCCCTTTAAATCCAGAACTGCGTCAATCATCCCCACCTTGATAAAGTGCACCCTAAAATCTCCCTATTCAGCTCTACTCAATAATTATTTAGACAGTAGGCATCCCTAGGTGCTAATATGTATGTAAAAGAGAATGAAAAGGTTTACATCACTAATGCAGTATGAGAAACTAGAAGAAAAAACCCTCAAAACACAAGAAATAGAAAATATGTGGTAGACTTTATCCATGGCTCAATGGCCTGCCTCTTCTCCGCTCAATGCTGCTCTGTACCAAATGTGCAGTCAAGTCAATAGTAAATGGAACAGTAGAGAGAAGGATAACATAAACTAAAAGCTTTATTGCAGTGATTGATTCTAACTTTACTAAGCAAAATCAAAAGGACTTGGTATGAGATTGACCTTAGGCTAGGATTTCCTTTTCAGCTTGTTAAATAAATACTCATCTTGCAACACATCAAAGATTCCTGAAATGCTCAGTTGAATTCATGTCGCAAAAATAAGTTCCTGGTGAGATCATGCTTGACAAAAGCTAATGAAAAGATGAAAAAGATGAGAAATGTAGATGCAGAGCACAGCAGGTCATATACTGAAAGAAGATATATGGTACAGACATTAGATTTTGCTTATATCTTCCAAGTGCTGGTATCTGATTCTAAGATAGTAAGGAGAAAGGTTAGCCATAAATGAATTAACACTCCCAAACAAGGGCTTCTCGCTGTGTTTAGAGTAAGAATTAGGTCCTCACAAACATCAGGATGAGCCATATGGCATTGTAGTAGCTGAAAATCTGATCCTAATCTAATCCTAGGTGTTTACCCATCAGATTCCCTGGATATAAAGAAGACATAAAAGAACCCCTAAAATTAAACAAATATCAGTCAGTCTGTGTCTATGAAGTTGCTCTTGATTTGCACCGGAGCAAAGACGACAGGAAATTGCCATGTAGCTTTTGATTACTGTGGACTCTTACTATGGACTCTTTTTCTTCAGTATAAGATTCCAATCCAAATTTTGCTCTTGGTCTTGGACAAACTCACCTTCTCAAGTAAGCTATTTCGTGTGTCAAACTCCTACACGCTGTCAGTGACATCTCATTATTACAATCTTGCAAGGAAGATGGCAAAACAAAAGAGAGCATGGGTTGTGCAGAAAGGGATTTAATTAAGTTTGAGATCTTCTTTCATTCTGTCATTCTAAGAACCTGTCAATTACACACTTATTAGTATACAGAGGTATCACAGAAGTGTCATACAGTCATACAGCATGTCATACAGCATGCTCCTGCCAGGTCAAAATTTTAGAGTGGAATGCTGTATTATTTGCTTGACCCTAAAAGAGATCAGCAGTTTCTTTTTCTTTTTTCTTTTCTCTTTTCTCTTTTTTTTATTTTTTAAATTTTTTATTTCTTTCCCTGAGCTTTTTTCATATGTAAGTAAAGCAGAGAGTATTTCAAAGATTTTATCATAGGAATAAAACTCTGGCCTGAGCGCCTTAAGAAGCCAAGTTAGTCAGGTTCTCCAGTAAGATAAAAATTATATCAGGGTTACCATTCACCTCTACAAAGGTACAGCTGAAGCTGGCAGGCTGAGATGTAGAGAAATCCGAAGACTTCCTTCCTGAGATAGCACAAGGAATAAACAGATCTCAACAAAATAATAAGCACCTATATGTACTTCCTTACCCTAGCTTTTCCTATAGATAATTTCTAAAACAACTTCCAAGTGACATAAAAATAATTATGAATGCATTTTACAAGCATATTAGTAGTAAAATTAAGTCTAAATGTTTCTTCCACTCAACAGAGAGGAAAGGGCTTTTCTCCACCAGGAAGAAATTTCTACAGAGGGTTGTTTTGCAAATAACAGTATAATGAGTATAATGTAACAAATAGATATTCAGGTTAAAATAGAGGCAGTATTATTCTAACTCACAACAACTATACTCCTATATGAGATTAGTTGCTTAAAGCTATTTAGGATGATTCCTAGCTATAATACCCACATAAAAAAAAAAAAAAAAAAAGGAAAGGATTAGCTTAGTAGTATAGATCAGTTGGGTTCTCAGAATATTGTAACAAAATAATCATATTATTTCTAGTAAGCTAAAAAAGGATAGGAGTTTAATAACAGTTGGTGTGAATTTGTCAGGAATACATCATGGCAAACCAAGCAAAATTCCTTACATCATCCATTATCCTACTGTAAATAGAGAAGAAACAATAGCTGGTATACACTTGGGTTTCAATAACCCTCTGCCATTGCTTCACATAGCACTTCCAAAAGTCAGCTAAGAAAACTATCTAAATGAATGTTGGGCAGATCCCACATGTGCTAGAAAAACATTGTCGCATGGTAGCAACATTAAACTAAAAGAGGTATGAAATGGAGCCCTGGATGTGCCTGTTCCAAGCTTTGTGCAACTTAATTTTGCATTTAGTTTCTTGAATGATTGAGTAGATAGTCCTCTGCTGACATTTGGATGCAACGCATCACTCAAGTGAAAGGTAAGGAATTTGAGAAAAAGGCTTTTCATTTCAAATAATCCTGAAAAACTGCAGAAGAAAAAAAGATTGTATATACTAAGAGCAAGATAAAGATATATTTTTAAATAACTAGTAAAAACGTTAACGCTTTTTTCTTCTTTTTGTTTTTTTGCTTGAATTACCGTTTTTTTTCCCTTTCAGAAGAGTTTCTATTGTTCAAAATCTCATCCTTAGAAGTAAACCTACTTAAACTAGCTAATTATATTGAAATGTACTTATCTGAGTCATTAACATTAATAAATTTCCACTTGCCTGTAAAGGGCGGAGAAACTCATCTTTATATACAAAAAGACTGAGTAGGTTATAGCAGGTCACAGTCAAAAGGTGTACTTCCCTACTCTCTTGTCAGAAGAGAAGATGCTCTAAAACATTCTTCTGTGCCTGGGGTTTGACTGGGTGATATTTTAAAGATATTTTATTATTATTTTATTTTCAAGCAATCACTTAATGGACTCCAAAATGAAAGATGAAGGAAGGAAGGATGATATTAAGATATTGACCCAATTACTGTGTGCTAAAGGAAAAGTCCTCAGCAAAAACAAACTTTAGAAACTAATTACCATCAGTAATTAGTAAGTAGCATCAGCTTGTTCTACCGAATTTGAAAAGAAACCTTGCAAAGTTTGGGCTGATGTGCATTCTCAGTAAGTGAAAAACACTTAAGTGGATTTTTAGTAGGTTTTGGGATGTTTGATTGTGGGGTTTTTAACCCAGAAAAATTTGTTATATTTCTATTAAAAAATCAAGACCAGCTGTACCTCAGTTGTTTCTCAAAGACATCTGTTCAAACTCCTTATAAAAGTCTCCAAAGGAGGTTCCATGTCCTCTAAAGGCAGTAAGTTCCACTGTTTCAAAACTTAGACAATCCCTCTCTGAACTTCTGACTTAGGTCTCTGTTCTTGTGTATAAAAAGTCTTACACGTAACATTGTAGACATCACTTTAAACAAGGGTCATTTTGGTTTTACTTTTAAAAACATTTGCTAAAAGTTGAAACTATAAAAAGTGGCAGATAAATAAATTGCTTGACTGGGTATATGAATAGCATGCATACTGAGAAGGGGTAAGCAAAGGTATGCAGCAATTCCTTATAACAGAAGCAAGAGTGAAGGACAAAGTTAAAGACCCTCCTGGACTTCAAGACATCAGCTGCATATTGTTTTGTGCATTTTTTTTACACTTCTTGTGAATTAGGCCTGTCTATATCTTTGCATCTTCACTGAATTGCTATGAAAACTCACACCCTGACAAAAAGGAAAGTGCTCAGAATTGTATCATCCCCAACACTAAAGTGTTCTCAAGCTCCATTTGCATATTTCACAGCAACCTATTTATACTAGAGATTGCTTCTTACTGTTTGAAATGTGTCCCTAAGAATTTGATCCTTTAAAATGTATAATAGTAGCTTCTGATTTTTTCACAAGGTGTTTATTTGAAATTAATCTCCATGTAGTTCTTGGACAGCAAATCTTTCACCAGTGGATAGTTTCAATTAGTATGTAGATGCAGTCACAATTTCTAGAAGTTCAGTATTCCTTTTCTTCAGTATTCCCTTCTACTTATTTTTTTGCTGTAAACATTCCCTACCAGTTAACTGCCTAGCAAAGTAATAGAAACAAAATGTAAAATATCCCCATGACTTCTTTTAAGCATCTAAGCAGATATTTATGGAAATATTTTTGCAGTAATCCCTAGCCAGTGACAAATGAGTCTATGAAATATGAAAGATGAGTAATTGTTTTATTTCTAAATACTAATTTTACCCATCCCCATGCTGCATTTAGAATTATTAATTAAATATGAATATTTTTTTTCTGTCTTACTACATTTTGTACTAAATTTCATACAAGTTCAGTAGTTTATCAGAAGAATATGGGAGGTTCAAACGTGAATTATGGAAGTATGGTTTTTAGGATCCACTTTAAACTGGAGCATATACTTACCATTTAGAACAGAATAATAAATGTTATTTCTACAAGTTTCACATAGGTTTTGCATATGTATCGACTGGCAAAACTATTACAGGAGGAAAATCAGAAACAAATTGTTGCAGACTTTTTTTTTTATTTGTATGAACGCATTTACAGAAGGTTATGAGAAGATTTTTTTGTCCTTTTTCCAATTACACTCCAGCATTCTGTGGGGAGACACCAGATTCCATTCCTGATTAGACCTGCAGAGAAGGAGAAATATTTTATAAAAATATAAGAACTCCTTGTTCTACCAAAGCCTCTGTCTCTTGAATTAGTCTCCCAAACAGGTCTCATCAGGTGTCTACTCAATTACATAGTTAAAAGAGCTTCAGGTACAGCTTGATATCAGTGGCAGAATTTAAACCCTTAGCAATCATTCCTTGACCAGGTTTTGTGCATCTTACCCAGATCTGGAGCATTCTAAAATGCTCTTAGGGACTTATTTTAAAATAACACTTAACACTTGGTGCTATATTCGATATATTCTATATTAGAATATAGATTATATAGAGTCATAGAATGATTTTAGATGGAAGACACCTTTAAGATCATCAAGTCCAACTATTAACCCAGCAGTGTCAGGTCACCACTAAACCATGTGCCTAAGTGTCACAGCTACACATCTTTTAAATATCTCCAGGGATGGTGACTCCACCATCCTAATATCTAATTTAAACTTTCCAATACCTATTTTAAACTCCCCTTGGTGCAGCTTGAGGCCTATTAATTAGGCTTATTTGTATTTAAGAGTTTCAGCCTTTTGACATCAATGACACTATACAATAACTATATATCTTTATGAAATACATTCTGATTATTCTATTACTGCTATATGGATTTGTATTTGATCTGATCATTTTAATTATCATTTATTTTCAGCACTGATCAGTAAGATTCCTTTTTACAGAGCCCTGAGCTATTTCAGAGATAGCAAACACTTTGTATGGCATACATGAAGCATAAGTCACTATTGTAAACTTTTATTATAAGTGTGACATTATTTTATAGCCACTAAATAAATAAAAGCCACGAGTCAGATTTTCAGAAATGAGTTCACTTGTGCAATTTCTTATACTAACAAGTATATTTGTACAGTAGGGACCTTCCCCCTCAGAAGTTGTTTAAAAATTACTCTGTGTACTCAGCTGGTATCTCCACAAATACGGTGACTATGACACAGGCAGGCAGGTAGGAACAGGACTAGTTTTCTGCACTCACACGAAGAAGTATGTAAGAAGTTCCACAGGAAAAGAGACATCCCCTGTGCTGTTAGAATATGGCTTACTTGTGCTGGACAGCAGATTAAAAATTGCAGACTCAAGGCCCAATAGCTAAAAGAGAACTCCTATTTGTCCTGGAACAGAAATAAATAAATACCATCTCAGTTTGCCATAGGAAAGTCCTTTCTGTTACAATTTTTGGAAGGTGCATTGCAAGGTCAGTGCAATCAGTATTCTCTCAAATGTACCATCAATGTTTATTTTTAATTTGGGACTGGTGAATAAAGCTTTAATGGGATTTTAATGGCATGTCAGACACACTACAGTGTCCAGAGATGTGGCATCATATCCAGGAGCGTCATTATCTGGATTAATTATCAATAGCGGGCAGACATCATTAGGGAGATGTGAAAATGAGAGAGGTAGTAAATGAAATTTACTGGGCAGAGAAGCTAAGAAATAAATAAATAACAACATCTGAGAAGTTACCAACGGGTACTTCAAAACCATTTTCAGTTTGATGTTTTGCATTACAGCTGCCACTTCTTCCACTGCTCCAGAATCTGTTGTAACTGAAAGGTTTCCCTTGACAGCTAATATAAGCTAAACTCCTTCATAGTTGTAGCTGTGCAACCATACTTTATACACAGAATTCATTACCAAATTTCCATTTTAATGTGGATAAAGAGTTAATTTGAAACTTTAAGGAGACTGTGCATTAGCTTAATAAGCAAATATTTTATAATGTAATAAATGACCCTTGCTGATAATTTTTTAACAAGTAAAAGTTAATGCTTTAGTCTCCTAATGTTAAGACATGGCTGATAAAACATACTGTAAAAATTGTCTATCTTGAGTGACACAACGTATCATACATGTGACCTAAAAAAGTCTAAAGGACAGTTGCATTGAGGTAAATTATATGCACCTCAATATTACATCTGCACTTGAAAAAGAATGCTTTAAGGTTTTTTTTTTTTCTAATCAACATAGTAAACATGATTTGAAAGTGAAAAAAAACTTTCTATGTTCAAAACTTTCATATAATCTTGTGTTTATGAAATCTTTGCTTAAACAGTCAAAATTTAATAGTATTTATGTTAATATAGGCAAAGACAGTTTTAAGAGGGAATAGAAGGTAGGTTATCATCTCTGTAAGAAGGAGAAACAAAGATAGATTAGAAAGGATTTAGGATTCACTCACTGTGTGAGCTTTTGTTGCAGGGCTGTAATAAAAAGATAAACACCTATCTGTAAACACATGGACACACATACAAAGCTAATAAGACAGTATTAAGTTGAAATTAAAAATTGATACTGTATTTATCCTCTTAAACAATCTCCCTTCTCAAAGTCTGTTTTCTTATGTTCAGAACCTAAGAAACGTAATTGTATATTCTCTCTCTGCTTTTTCTGCTGTCTCTTTGGAAAAGTATTGAAGAACTACCTGTAATACAAACTGATACAAGTGTCATTGGTGGGTCTCTGTGTAGTGAAATAACAGTAATTCTCTGAGAGAAAAATATCTTCTTCTTCCACAATGTGTATCCTACTTTGGAAGGAATATGATAAATTGTTCCCTAAATACACAGAAGTTCAATGTTGCAGATCACAGGAGGTATGCCGAGAAAATTAAATGTCTGTGCAACTAGCAATTTGCTCAGTTTGAGGAATCTTCCAAAGAACATATCAGTCAGCTGCCAGCTTTCCACAACTTTTCAGTTTTGTTTTTGTCTCCATTAATACAAGGCTATTGAATATACTTAAGGCTGAGACTATATAGTTATGGAGCAAGGATAATGCAGACTTAATTAAATTGTTCTTGACTCTATGCAGTAAATGTGAATAAAAGCACTAGATAATTCAGAAGTGCTTCTATATTAAAATGAAACAAAAATTTATGGTTATACAGCACTTTTCACTATTGGCCTCAGAATAACCATATTGATACTAGGCTAAATCCAAAGAATGAACTTATTTCCAGGTCTAGATTAGCTAATCATGCCTTATAGGCCAACAGAGGATGCCAGCTACTAGAAACTAGGATATGTAGGGAGAAAATTAGAAAGGTCAAAGCCCAGCTAGAATCAATCTGGTGACTGCCACAAAAGACAATTAGAAATGTTTCTATAAATACATAAACAACCAAAGGAGGACTAAAGAGAATCTCCATGCTCTATTGGTTGCTGTGGGGGGGCTGGGGGAGGAATAGTGATCAAGGATGAGGAAAAAGCTGAGGTACTGAATGCCGCCTTTGCCTCAGTTTTTAATAGTAAGACCAGTTGTTCTCTGAGTGCCCAGCCCCTTGAGCTGGAAGACAGGGACAAGGAGCAGAATGAAGCCCTCATAATCCAAAAGGGTATGATCACTGGCTTGCTACACCACTTAGGCACACACAAGTCTAGGGGCCAGATAGCACCCACCCAAGGGTACTGAGGGAGATGGCAGAAGTGCTAACCAAGCCACTTTCCATCATTTGGCAGCAGTCCTGGCTAACTGGGATGGTGTCAGTTGACTGGAAGTTAGCAAATGTGACAGCCATCTACAAGAAGGGCTAGAAAGAGCACGTGGGGAACTACAGAGCTGGCAGTCTGACCTCAGTGCCGGGGAAGGTTATGGAGTAGATCATCTTGAGCACCATCATGAGGCACATACAGGCCTACCAGATGATCAGGCCTGGTCAGCATGGGTTTATGAAAGTCAGGTCCTCTTTGACTAACCTGATCTCCTTCTATGACAAGGTGACTCACTTAGTGGATGAGAGAGAGGCTGTGGATGTTGTTTATCTGGACTTCAGTACAGCTTTTGACACTGTTTCCCAGAGCATTCTCCTGGAGAAACTGGCTGCTCATGACTTAGATGGGCATAAACTTCACTGGATGAAAAACTGGCTGTGTGACCAGGCCCAGAGAGTGGTGGTGAATCCAGCTGGTGGCCGGTCACAGGTGGTGTTCCCCAGGGCTCAGTAGTGGGGTCAGTCCTGTTTCATATCTCTAACAATGATCCAAATGAGGGGATTTAGGGCACCCTCAGCAAGTTTGTGGGTGACACCAAGTTAGGCAGGTGTGTTGAACTGCTTAAGGGTAGGGAGGCTCTACAAAGGGATCTGGACAGGCTGGATTCATGGGCCGAAACTAATGGTATGAGATTCAATAAGGCCAAGTGCTGGGTCCTGCGCTTGGGTCACAGCAACCCCATGCAATGCTACAGGCTTGGGGAAGAGTGGCTGGAGAGCTGCTCTCTAGAATGGGACCTGGGAGTATTGGTCAACAACCAGCTGAATATGAGGCAGCAGTGTGCCCAGGTGGCCAAGAAAGCCAATAGCATCCTGACTTCTATCAGTAGTGTGGCCAGCAGGAGTAGGGGAGTGATCACTGCCCTGTACTCAACTTTGGTGAGGCTGCATCTCAAATACCGTGTTTGGTTTTGGGGCCCTCACTAAAAGGACATTGAGTTGCTGGAGTGTGTCCAAAGAAGGACAGTGAAGCTGGTGAAGAGTCTAGAGCATAAGTCTTACGAGGACCGGCTGAGGGAACTGAGGTTGTTTATCCTGGAGAAAAGGAGGCTGAGGGGAGACCTTATTGATCTTGGCAACTACCTGAAAGGAGGTTGTAGAGAGGTGGGGATTGATCTGTTCTCCCAAGTGACCTGGCAGTGCTGGGTTAATGGTTGCACTTGGTGATCTTGAAGGTCTCTTCCAACCAAAACAATTCTACGATTCTAAACTGTGAAAACCAGCAAAACCTCAGAACTGAACAAAAATGGCTGGTCTAATCTTTTTCTATGAGCAATTCCTATCTTTATAATTATCTGAAACAGCATACCAGATCTACTAACACTTACAATGCTATATGTTTGACATCTGTTCTACTTTTTTACTACCAAATCCTTTTAAGAATCTGGCCCATCTAGTGTTTAACAAAAGAAAAGAGAAAAGGACTATAAATAAACTCTGCGACTTATTTCCTGTTTGCTGAGAGATGAAGTTGGTTGACCTCCCAAGGATCCTATATAAAAGCTAATTTTATCTAGCAGCAGGCCTTTGACCTTGTTGCAGTTGAAAATTACTACGATCAGATGGATAAAAAATGCTGGCAGACCAAAAGAGATTTCGTCCACCAGAGATCAATAGGTCTTCAGAAATGACATATCAAAATGAACTGTGCTAAGGAAGTTTTGAATTTAAATAAAAAGGAAATATAGAGCTAGGAATGAACAATTCATATTACTAAGGTAAGGAACATTCTCCTGCTTGTACACTTGTGTCTAAGAGTTTTGGATCCTACATGCCCAGCTTACTTTAGTTTTAGTTATATATAATGTTATTTTATCAAGTAAAGATAATGTTAACAGTAACTGTATACATCCATGAATGTTCTTTTTTAGAAACTGTGCTGATTGTGGCTGGGATAGGGTTAATTTTCTTGGTAGTAGCTAGTATATAGCCATGTTTTGTATTCATGTGAGAAACAGTGTTGATAACACAGGGATGTTTTGGTTATTGCTGAGCAGAGCTTACACAGCATCAAGGCCTTTTCTGCTTCTCACACCACCCCACCAAGCAAGGAGGCTAAGGGCGCACAAGAAGCTGGGAGAAAGTACAACCAGGACAGCTGACCTCAACTGACCAAAGGGATATTCCGGGCCATATGACATCATGCTTCTTTTGGGAGAAAAAAAAGGAAGAGGGGGGACATTTGGTGTGATGGT
Organism: Brachypteracias leptosomus; assembly: GCA_013401335.1. Lineage (NCBI taxonomy): Eukaryota > Metazoa > Chordata > Aves > Coraciiformes > Brachypteraciidae > Brachypteracias > Brachypteracias leptosomus. The sequence goes on from VYZX01018126.1 coordinate 11,044, forward strand.
GTTTGTCTTCCCAAGTCACCTTATGCATGACAGAGCTCTGCTTTTCTGGAGGTGGCTGAACACCTGCCTGACAATGGGAAGTGGTGAATTAATTCCTTGCTTTGCTTTGCTTACAGGCACAGCTTTTATTTTACCTATTAAACTGTCTCTATCTTAACTCACGAATTTTCTCACTTGTACCCTTCCCATTCTCTCCCCCATCCCAATGTGGGGGTAGCGAGCAAGCAACTGCGTGGTGCTGAGTTGCTCACCAGGGTTAGACCATTACAGAAGCATAATCCAGCTCTTTTTACTTATATTGCTTGTTTAGTTTACTTTTGGGGAAATAAATGGTTATTTTTATTTATATTTGTAGTCTTTTTCAATATCTGGTTCCCAGTATATCTTAGTGTGAATATGCACTATTTGTGCTATGGACACCTGAGAGAAATTAGT
>VYZX01018126.1:11678-28694 GCA_013401335.1 Brachypteracias leptosomus
TCACAGCAACCCCATGCAATGCTACAGGCTTGGGGAAGAGTGGCTGGAGAGCTGCTCTCTAGAATGGGACCTGGGAGTATTGGTCAACAACCAGCTGAATATGAGGCAGCAGTGTGCCCAGGTGGCCAAGAAAGCCAATAGCATCCTGACTTCTATCAGTAGTGTGGCCAGCAGGAGTAGGGGAGTGATCACTGCCCTGTACTCAACTTTGGTGAGGCTGCATCTCAAATACCGTGTTTGGTTTTGGGGCCCTCACTAAAAGGACATTGAGTTGCTGGAGTGTGTCCAAAGAAGGACAGTGAAGCTGGTGAAGAGTCTAGAGCATAAGTCTTACGAGGACCGGCTGAGGGAACTGAGGTTGTTTATCCTGGAGAAAAGGAGGCTGAGGGGAGACCTTATTGATCTTGGCAACTACCTGAAAGGAGGTTGTAGAGAGGTGGGGATTGATCTGTTCTCCCAAGTGACCTGGCAGTGCTGGGTTAATGGTTGCACTTGGTGATCTTGAAGGTCTCTTCCAACCAAAACAATTCTACGATTCTAAACTGTGAAAACCAGCAAAACCTCAGAACTGAACAAAAATGGCTGGTCTAATCTTTTTCTATGAGCAATTCCTATCTTTATAATTATCTGAAACAGCATACCAGATCTACTAACACTTACAATGCTATATGTTTGACATCTGTTCTACTTTTTTACTACCAAATCCTTTTAAGAATCTGGCCCATCTAGTGTTTAACAAAAGAAAAGAGAAAAGGACTATAAATAAACTCTGCGACTTATTTCCTGTTTGCTGAGAGATGAAGTTGGTTGACCTCCCAAGGATCCTATATAAAAGCTAATTTTATCTAGCAGCAGGCCTTTGACCTTGTTGCAGTTGAAAATTACTACGATCAGATGGATAAAAAATGCTGGCAGACCAAAAGAGATTTCGTCCACCAGAGATCAATAGGTCTTCAGAAATGACATATCAAAATGAACTGTGCTAAGGAAGTTTTGAATTTAAATAAAAAGGAAATATAGAGCTAGGAATGAACAATTCATATTACTAAGGTAAGGAACATTCTCCTGCTTGTACACTTGTGTCTAAGAGTTTTGGATCCTACATGCCCAGCTTACTTTAGTTTTAGTTATATATAATGTTATTTTATCAAGTAAAGATAATGTTAACAGTAACTGTATACATCCATGAATGTTCTTTTTTAGAAACTGTGCTGATTGTGGCTGGGATAGGGTTAATTTTCTTGGTAGTAGCTAGTATATAGCCATGTTTTGTATTCATGTGAGAAACAGTGTTGATAACACAGGGATGTTTTGGTTATTGCTGAGCAGAGCTTACACAGCATCAAGGCCTTTTCTGCTTCTCACACCACCCCACCAAGCAAGGAGGCTAAGGGCGCACAAGAAGCTGGGAGAAAGTACAACCAGGACAGCTGACCTCAACTGACCAAAGGGATATTCCGGGCCATATGACATCATGCTTCTTTTGGGAGAAAAAAAAGGAAGAGGGGGGACATTTGGTGTGATGGTGTTTGTCTTCCCAAGTCACCTTATGCATGACAGAGCTCTGCTTTTCTGGAGGTGGCTGAACACCTGCCTGACAATGGGAAGTGGTGAATTAATTCCTTGCTTTGCTTTGCTTACAGGCACAGCTTTTATTTTACCTATTAAACTGTCTCTATCTTAACTCACGAATTTTCTCACTTGTACCCTTCCCATTCTCTCCCCCATCCCAATGTGGGGGTAGCGAGCAAGCAACTGAGTGGTGCTGAGTTGCTCACCAGGGTTAGACCATTACAGAAGCATAATCCAGCTCTTTTTACTTATATTGCTTGTTTAGTTTACTTTTGGGGAAATAAATGGTTATTTTTATTTATATTTGTAGTCTTTTTCAATATCTGGTTCCCAGTATATCTTAGTGTGAATATGCACTATTTGTGCTATGGACACCTGAGAGAAATTAGTGAAGTAAAAACTTAGAAAAACAGTTCTAGAAATAATGTAATGAAGTCTAGTTTTCACTGAATCTTGTTTTTATGCAATATATATGTTGGCGTTATATTAGCCAGTGTCCCCTTAAATTACAGTATTGTCCTGTCACTTACACCAGCCAATATGAAATATTTTTAACTTCAAATCACTGATAGATGATTGTTAACAGAAGCAAAATCAAGCTGCATTTTAGCTTATCAAAATCATCAAATCTACAACATCCCTGAGCCTACCACAAAGTGGACTCTGGAGAATATTTCAGGAGGACAAGCAAGTTAACTTCATCCCTTCTAAATTCACTCCTTATTGCTTATTGCATTTATCAAACCAAACCTATGCTGAGACAAGAAGGAATCATTATGCAATTTTACAAAAAAGCGCAGTGACTGTGAGAGCATACATAGCTGGAAAGCAGTCAGTGAGCACATTGTGCTTAGTGCTCTTCCTATAGCCACCCACCAGAAGCAACTAGAGACTTAATCATAGTATGCTCTTTTCTGACCAGATCTTGCAGCTTCAGCAAATCCTTTTAACAGTATAGAAAGAATTTTCATAGGCTGTACACTGCAAATATAAAAGACATCAATCTTCCCACATCTGTACTTGGCTCTGGTGCTCAAATTAGAAAGGCTCTATTCTAGACAGACTAGAAAATATTCATCTCCTTGTATCTTATTGATATTAGAGTGGCCATGAAAATGTCTGCCCTATTTTGCTAAACACCTACATGTACATTTTCTATTGGCACAGCTGGCCCTGGATATGTGTGTGAGAGAGAAGCTCATGAAGCAGCCAACAGCTTTTGATGAGTGAGAAAAGAAATAGTAATTCTAAGGACTTAAAGAAACAGATATAACCTTGGTTGAATATATGCCAAACTCAAAATACATATAATACAATAAAGGGAAGGTGAAAAGCTCATTAATTTCTAATTCTTCATAAAGATATTAAAGCTCAATCCAGTAAGAATACAACTTCATATCAAGAAGCTTAGTGGTTTGCAGCTAATTAGCAAGGGATGTGGAATCACAATGGAGCAAACATATACATGCACCCACTGGACACAGCTTCACTTGTGAAATGCTTGTCTACTTTATCCAGAGGCTTGCGGAGACATACTGACTGTCCTCTACTGCTGCTACCCACAAAGAATTACAGAGCTGAAGCACAAGTCACCGATAGAAATTACAGCTTTTCTGACTTGATTGAATTTCTACCTCTTAAATGTCTTTTGTGCCATAAAGTCCAATATATCTATGATTTGCCAATTTTAGCCTTTGTGTAACTTTTGGACTGAATAAGTGAGACATATGTGAGTTGTAATAATTAAATAAAGCCATACTCCCATTGTATAAAGTCACACTCCAGCTAATAAGTTGTGCTCAAAACACAAGCTTTGAACTTCCACTTCTCTTCTTTCCCAAAATTCTGTGAAATACATGACAGAGGTCTTCAGCCCTGAGAAAAAGCTCATTAACTAAACTCCACTGAAGATGAAGCACAATTTACATCAAAACCTGACATATATAAATAATTCCTTCTTTGGTCCAGCAGCAAATTTCTGATATATATTGAGTAGAGTTTCAAAAGCAGTAGGTAATTTTCATTATCCATGTACAGTCTGAATCTATTACTAGCAGTCCTGCTCACTACTGATCCAGAAGGCTACCTAATGCAGTTTCATCAAGAATTGTGATATGCTTTGAGAAAAGAACTGTACAGAAATCTCCCTGGCTTTCTCTCAATGTGGGATTTTGGTTTTTTGATTTATAATGGTATTGTCCAACATGTAATGGAACTGATGTTCACCTGCCTTAGTAAATGGCTGTTTGAAAGACTATAAAGTTAATTTATTGAAATGTAATTAGCACCACTCTTAATTTTGTGCCATGCTGTGTCACCAGTTTTAACGCCACAAATTCCATTTACAACGAACAGAACAACATTGTCAGACATTAGTACTCATTTTTCCGGTCTTTTCTCCCACAATAAATCATACAGTAGGATCCTGAATGATGAGAGAGCACGAAGATTATTTTAAATATGTATCTATATGTCCTTGATCTTATTCAGCTCATTTACTTTGGCAAAGCCTGCCAATTTCAAGACTTGGAAGTTGAAGTCTGCTTAAACAGAGAATGAATGCAGTGGGTACTGCAGTGATCCAGGCATGCCTCTCCAATTAGTGTTTCAAAGCCTAACTGAAAGGATTTCTCTGTTAATGCAGATATTCCCTGTTGACCTTCCAAAGCATCTCTAACCATTCCTATTAGTCTGTGGAAATTTATCCCAGTGGCAACAGTAAAAATACTCTACCAGCTGAAACTTTTAGACTAGCAGTTATGTAGTGTGTTGATGATAATTTAACAGTAAGATATTCTGTAACACTCCATAGATTATTTGTCTGAAAAGTCTGACTTAAGTTGACTTTTTTATTCTTTCACAGTATCCAAAAAATCAGCAGAAAATCCTTTTTTTGTTGTTTTCTGAATGTCTCAAGGAAGGAATGAATATACTTTCAGGAATACATCTGTTTGCTTCAGAAATTGATTTATTTCTACAGTTAAAAAATCGTCTCCATTTTACAGGACGGAACTGAGGCACAGGGAGCCTAATATCCAGATCCACAGAAATGTCTAGATGCTTAATCACTACTGAGGAATCATAGCTATTTAAGTACGGCATATTAAGCAGCATAAGTACCGCGTAAGTCAGGAGAGTTTAAAATCTCACTCTAGGAGTCACAAAGGCAAATGAAACGTGTGAGTAGGCAGCAGTCTAATGGGCATTGAGGAAACATCACCAAGTTCTCAGAACCTGAAATTCCACCCAGGCACCTCCAGCACATCACTGTCGCAAATCACAGGAAGAACTATCATGCTTGTTCTCTACCTGAGCAACAACTGAGGAGTCTGCAAATGTTGTATGACTGCAGTTAGACAATATCTGAGCAGGTATTTTTAAGATTATAGTTCTGTAACAAGGCCCCAAAGCTTACAAAAAGTTTTCCCCAGACCTAAGCTTAAGGAATATCTAAAGATCATAAAGGAAGGCTAGATCACAAGCTTGCATCTTTTAAGCTGAGAAAATCCCACCACTAAGTTAACAGGGTAAAAATACCATATAGGAGAGAACTGTTCTGCAAATTGCATGTCACAGATACTGCACCTGGGGGGAGTGCTCTCCTTGGTAACACAGATACCGCATAGAAAGAAGCAACAAAGTGGGAGACTGTGATTGTAAAAACTTCAGTAACAATCTGTAGTATGCTCTTCCCTCACATATTTCTTACTTCTGTCATTTTCTCTCACATGATCTGGTTGCCATCATTTGAGAGAACCACCTCCCTTCCTGCTTCTGACATCTGGAATTACATTCTTCTATTTTCCTGCCTCACTAACACTTCATTTTCTGAATTTCTGCTATGGAATCTTTTCTCCATTGCTGTTGTGGTTTAAGGTTTGGGGAAGGGGAGGGACAGGTGGAGTGGCTGCANATATTTCTCCCCTGCCCCCCTTCCCCCCCAACTTCTCTTTTTTTCTATCTTATAGTTCTTATTTATTTCTTCCAGTATTTTCAACTACTAGCTGGGAAAGCATTATTAGGGGCCATAAAGAAGGCAAGTGGTTTTTTCATATTTTTTTCTGGTTTCCACAGTTGCATTTATTCATTTACCTGTACCTGAAAACACATGCTGACAAACCAACATCTGTGGAAAAAAAAAGCCTTGAGAGATTTCTGTACTCAGATCACAATTCTGAGACTCATGCTTCTCCTGCTATTAAATATGTACATAAGTATCCACATGCACATATGGACATCAAAAAGTCAAAGCTGTCCTGATTAACTTGCTGTGTACTTTAACTTGCTTGCTACACGTATCATTAAAGTATATTTTGAACCCAAATGCCGCAGCTGCTTCAAAAAACAAAAAAAAAATCCAGGAATATATAAGAAAAAATAATCCAGGAACATATAAGAAAAAATAATGTTATATATGAAATAATAAAAAGTATACCCTTCCAGATGACTACCATTCCTTAAAAAAATGAAAATTGGACTATCTGTAGAATTCTTCATTTAGGTACAATTTCAGTCCAAGCATATTTGATTGAACCTAGAAAATATTGCCCCGAAATTATTCTCTCTCTTTTCAGCTAGTGTGATATACAGTTGAAATAAGAAGTGAATGGTGGTTTTGGGGATATACACTGTTTAAAACCTGTTCTGTCAATATATCTCAATATGTACTTAAACCTAAGTATGAGCTGCCTTGTTTATTTCAGTGGAACATTAAAGTTATTATTAGTACCATGTTGCATTTGGGATTTTCATAGCTATGCAAACACTCATAAGCTTACATTAATTTTTTGAAGAAAATGGAAACAAAGCTAATATGAATCATACTTTCAAACATTTTCCCTCAAAATGCTTGAAATTGTAATGCAGACATTAAATATCACTGATGCATTACCTCTTAAGACAAGGTCTGATCCTACGAGATACCCTGGCTTGATAAATGGAGATAATTTAAGTTTATGTAGACTGCATTACCTTGAATCATGCTTGCTTATATTTTGAATGTTAAATTTTATTTTTGCAACACAATAGGTAAGCCTTTATGGTCCTTTTATAAATGAGATTTTTGGTTTTTAAAAGGATCATTTAATCAGGAGAAATGCAAACGTAATAAAAGCAACAATACGTTCTGAGCTGTAGGAAAACACAAGACTTTACATGTGGATATTCAGAAAACTATCAATAGCCAGTGAGAAGTATATATTAAAAATAAAAGGGTCTATTTCAGGAAAGATACCAGTACAACAGAAAATTTGAAGGACTAGAATTTGCCTAGTTAATGAATGGCCCCAGACAGCTTTGTTTTTCAATACAACAAAACTGGTTACCAGATACAGTATAACACCTTATTTTCTGCCCTGTCAGCCCTGCTCCTTTCTGGCTGGTTGGGTGCTTGACAACTGAGACTGCTGACTGCTGAGACACTGAATGGCTGACGTGCAAGAAATTCCTTCTCTTTTAGCAAGTGAAGTCATTTTAGTCCACAAAACCAGCTTGAAGAACACTCATCTCACACAAAGCTATATCCTGGAAATGTACAGGTAAGTTTCAGGTTATTACACCTACTTTGTGCATCTTATGACTTAACATGAATATCTCAGTGTCTAACAATAGTTGTACAAAAATTATTAGTTTTGTCTTGGTTATGCAAATACACTTTCAGTTCTAATTTTAATAAAAGAGTTCATTCTGAGCTATTCTTTGAGGCGTCTCTGTTCTCTGTGTACACAAGGAAGTTGCAGCCCTAATTTTACTTAACTTCTGTCAGGGGCATACTGCACACAGCAGAAAGTACACAGGATATCCACTCTTCTCCAAACACAGAAGCTAGAAAAAGTAAACTCATGTTTTCACTGAGTTTATCTTCATACCATATTCAATCACTTACAGTTATCATTATTATTTTATAACTTTCAGGGTACACTTGATATATTTTGAAGAGATGGATTAGGCAACACAAAAACCAAAAATACCTTTTTGTCTTTTTGGTTTTAATGACTCAAGTTCCAGTTACCTCTTTTAGTGGGTGTCAGTTCTGATACTAGGACATTGAAACTCTTTTATCACAATGCTGGAAAAGGTTCTGATTCATATACTATTGAATTGGTGTATTAATATATATAATTATATCACATATAAATCATATTTTTATTAGTTCATATTTACATGGTAAATGTCAATATATGCCAGCCATCAACACAGAACTCCCACAAATTATTCCTTACCTGTACAAAGCAAATGAAGTATAGTAATCTTGGAACCTACACAATAGAAACTCCTTGCAAAATACTCAAACTTTAGCATCAAAATATAAAATTATGTCTCTGTTTAAGGCTCAGGGCAATCCCCACAGAGCAGAATTTGTTTCACCCCTCTCTCCCCTCCCCCTTTTCCCTCCCAGAGAAGGAAGAAAGGCCTCACACAAAGTTGGAAATCAAGATTACAACTTTTAACAGGGAACAACAAAAGAGATATTAGAGGAAGGAAAATATACAGAGGTATCAAGAAAAGATTTATATACAACACCGATCCTCGGATGTTGCTGGATTCCTCCCGAGCCACGTGGAGTTGTAGCAGCCACACAGAGGTGCAGTCTCAGCAGCAATCCCAGAGAGGAAGGGGGCGAGAAGAACTTCCTGTGTCCTTTTATAGAGTGTGGCAGGAAGGGGAAATGGAATAGCTGCTCCACCTGTCCCTCCCCTTCCCAAACCTTAAACCACAACAAATTAGAAGGTATTATTTTAAATAAAAAATCAGGAAGTATCCCTTGAACAGCTTTACCTAATGCTTTAAGTTATCCTGCATATGTGAAATGGTTCTATTGTCCAAGGGCAGTCCATCACAGGTAAAGGCAACTACTGAGGGTAAAATTCAGTTTGTGACAGTTTGTTTGAGTTTGGATCTATGGATGGTTTGAATGGAAGTGTTCTACAGTCATTTTACCCAAGCTAAGATTCAGAAGTAAACCACCAAAGTTGGGGAAAATTTCAAATAATACAGCCACTTCCAGGTTGGTTTGTCTGGTTGGTATTTTTGAGGATATTTATAATTTATTTTAAAAAAACCCCCAAACAACAGTGTAACTAAATTATATATTCCATATATATAATTATAGAGCTAGAGAATGTGCCTCATGTGCTAAAGATCCATCATGCTAGTTTTTGCACCTAGACAGTCCTTACTCCCAAGTCTTTACCATCCAACCTGAATGATTCTATGATTCTATGATTAATCTACCAAACAAGCAACAACAGATGCAGGCAGCAATCAGAGTTCAAAGAGGAGTCAAGGCTCATCAGCAAATGCTTGTTTACCTATGGCTATCAGATTTTTGGACACAACAGTGAGGAGCCTTCTAGTGTTACCTGTAATAATAGCTTGGGTCTTTTAGCCAGTTTTTCTGAAGTTTGCTTCTTTCCCTGAAAGCACTAACTACTGACTATAACAAATCAACAGATAATCTTGAAAATCCTGGTCAGCTTGCATAAGATAAGGCCCTTGACTTGCACTAATATATGATCAGTTTCACTCCATGAAAGTCGATGGACCATATTTTTTTCCTTCATTACAGTAGTACAGCTCCATTAACTATAGAAATCATTAATCAAACAGCAACACTGAACTCTGTGATGTTGGGCAGGATATAAATTAGACAAGAATTTGGCCTCCTTGCCATTTTCTCCACTGATTTTCTGCTGGCAGGCAATCCCTTGGTTTATTTTGTCTCAAAGTTTTAGTCAAGTATGTTGATATTAATTGCACTGCAGAACAAAGCTATATTCTGATATACGACTATGAGCATGAAGAAAAATTAACATATAAATAAATATTTAGAAGCTTGGCTGTAGCTGACTTACTGATCTCTCGTAACACTTTGAACCTCCTCAACTCTTTTTTTCTCTCTCCTCTCCCAGTTTCTCACCTGTAAAATGGAGAAAATAAGGCAACCTTCTCTACTAAGAATTAAACATAAACAATAATAATGTTAAAACACTTTAAAGCCTCTGATGTAGATGCAAGTTACATCTTCATTCCAACTAAACCCATCTTTTTTTTTTCTTGGGATCCCTCACAAAATGAGGACAGAGGTAAGAAAATTACTTCCTTGCTCCCATTGCTAATAAATGATCTAGGAAAATTAAGGCCACAAGTTTTAGAAACATTGAATAATTACAAACTAGAGCACCTCTAACTATGTAAGGTAGCCAAAGGTGTCCATCCACTAGAAATAAGTAAGTTTAATTAGAAAAGAGCAGGAAAAATATTGATATTTGAACTCATGAAAGAAAGCTTGATTTATTTTCATCAATTGAGATGAGAACATTTCCCAGCTCCCTGATCAAGTAATAGAGTAAGCTAACTATTTGAAATATACAAATATTTATAAAACTTTGTGGGTGCTAGACTGTCTAACCATTATATTACACCAAAAGTCTGAAACAGCAGGATAAAACTCGAAATCTATTCCATCCTGTTTTTCTCTACGAACCTCCAGCCTGAGCTGGAGAAAAGCTCAGGCTGGAGAAAAGTCTCTCTTTCTGTTCATACTTCTTTTCAAGTCTTGAGAGTAAATAATCAATTGCTCTTAATTAGATCATGCCTGTTTGTTCTGTTTCTGAGCCCTGTCAGAGAATCAACTTTTAAGACACCAGATTGTTTCTTGACTGAGAAAGAGTCAGCCAAGGTGATATTGCTAAAATACTCTTGCATTACCAGGAAACCCACGGTGCTGTCAGATTGAGGTTTACATAAAGCAACCTTCTAACCACAACAGTAGTTACTGTTAAGTGGTGTGCAGGTGAGATACCTCAAATTCAAGCCACAAACACCTGGTAAAAGATTGACTTTTTAAATCCAATCATCATTTGGCAGAAAAAGTATTTACAGTATGGCCATGAGACGGTCACTTGCCCTTACAAAATGAGAAACAGCCACCAGGCAAGACGTCGCTTCCTCTGTGTTGGTTTTCAGCCCAGATCTCAGTCAGTAGAAATCAAAGGAAGAGAGAAGTCATTTAACTGGTACCTCTAGTCAAAAAATAATACAAGAAAGTTTCATTCAATATTTTTGGTGTTATTCTGAATCCATGACACCTCCAGACTGATGTAATTTATAATGTTGATAGTACAACACTTACTATTGCTAATATTTTCCTCATTATCCTAAGTAGAGAAGCAATCAATACACACTAAAATTGCACCAGTTATTTGGTCTTGTGAGGTGAAATTCAAGTAAGTTTAATATAGCTACCTTTAGATTTTTATTCATTCCTTTTTTTCCTTTTTTGGTGCTGACACAATTTAAAGGGATTTAAAAATAGTAAGAAGGAATAACCTTATAATGGACTCAGTGATTATGTAGGAGGACAGCAACACAGGTTCTTGGAAGTTACTTGGTACCTGTTAGTATCAATTACAACAATAAATTGCAGCAGAGGCGCATTAGCTACTGTATATTGCTGAAACACTAGTAATTATTCAAGCAGATTTACTGAAGTTTAAGGACAGTGTGTATATTTTATATGCATCTGTTGTTACACCTCATTAAATGGGCTGGTAAATGATCCACTGCTATGCAATTAATATGCAATGAGTGTGATATTAAATCTAACCTGTAAATTAAAACTCAATTTGAATCGCTTAATTTTAAAGTGTGATGGAAAACTTCTTTGGATCCGGATATCTTATGTCTGTTTCTTTTACTTGTCTGTTCAAATGATGTTGGACAGATTATAGAAAGACAAAAGGGGAAAGTTTTATGACAAGAAATTTCAGCACAGCAAATTAAAAACAGCCCCACTCTTGGCATTAAGTGATGGGCAGAAATTTGGCCAACCCCCAAACATCCTAATATTTCAGAGTTCACACTCATGATTCAAGCTCATCTCTAACTCAGAAAGCATTAACAAGAGAAATGTATGATCAAATGTGACAGAACTTTGGAAATAAAATGTCCAAATGCATGTGTCCTGATCATTATCTTTTGTTTTTCCAGGTGACTCAAAATTTGAGCCAAAAATTTTTAAATTAGATTTTAGATAAAATTAAAAAGGAAACTTGTCATAATGTCTTCCAACAAAAAACCTGTTCAATACTCTTCATGACAATATCTTTTTAAAACAAATAACAAAAGCAGCATTAGTAGTTATATTAGTGGATGTTATCACAATTATATCCTTGTAATTAGTGTAGGCAAAGAAAAGTGACACAAATGTTTAAATATATTGAAAATTTGGGAGTTAAATCAGAAAATTTATTAGATTTCTTTTTAAACTTAGTTGGATCTATGTAACTGGTGCATATACCCCAAAACAACTGTACACTAAATCTACATCACATTGATAGGAGATTAATTTGTGGAGTGACTGTGTGTGAGCTGAGAGCTCTTATGGCATTTTAATGCAGATTTCATCCCACAATTAAGTCCTTTAGCCTGTTCTGTAGATAGCTCATCAGTTCATGTCAGATGTTTCTTCTGTGGAAAACTAGACCTGCCATACACAGTGCCTTAAGAAGCTTGCAATGACAGAGATCATAGAGGTCAAAGGTCCTAGTTTTGACCCTTTCTTCATAGGACTAACTAAATCCCAAATCAGCCACTGGTACTCTGGGTCATACTTTCTATTCCAAAGTAGTAAGAACTTTTCAGCCAAAAATACAAGCAACCTAACTTAACTCAGATTTAATAAGTGCTATTATTTTAGCATAGAATATTTTGACAACAACTGAGGTATCAGAATATAATGTCTTATTCTGAGTTTTATTTTGATCCAAATACCTAAGCCCTATGTAGATTGTATGATGGTGGCAAAAGCTGTTACATAGATTTGATGGAGTTTTCTAATATAACCTGCAAAAGTCATAGCAGTACTAATCAGAAGTCTTCTATCCTTGCACTTTGAATAATGAATATACTGTGGAATGACAGCTATAAAAAGGACAATCTGAAAGAAAATTATTTTTTATAGATAATAATAATAATAGTAATCAGATTTTCCAAAAAACATGTGTTATCAAGCGAACTTGCCAGGCAAACCTGACACATCTGTTTTAGAAGGAAGCAGCTGCCTTCTAGAGTTAGAATATGACAATTAAATTATATTCACCAGAGCTAAAGAATACAATTTTAAAATCCATTGACTCTGAACTTGTTTCTCAAGCAGAATAAAGTCTTCAAAAATATTTGTCTAAACTGTCAAATAGAAGCAGTTTTCTCTCTTAGAATGCAATTTTTTTCTCTCATCTTCACCTTGGCATCTGACTTTAGTCAACTTCATTATCTAAATAATTTGCAATTGTACAGTTTGTTAGCATATCAGTTCTTAGATAGACATATTTATGAACTTTCTTTCAAATGAAAGAATGAACTTTCTGAGAATCATTAAGCTCTTCTCAGAGTTCAGTTGCTACGTGATAGAGAAAATGCTGAACTTATTAGTCGCTCTGATCGATCCCCGACAATTCTCTGTTTATAGAGTGTGGTAGCTGATGATTTGTCTACTTCTCTGTATCTCAAGATAAGAAAAAGACACTTTTTGGTGAAATAAATATTTTAGAACAATGAATGGTTGTATTTTCTATATAAAATAAAGCTTTTTCTATTATTTGGATTAGATGACCTTTGGAGGTCCCTTCCAACCCAAACCGTTCCATGATTCTATGATTCTATGATTTGAAAGATGGGAATGATTACTATCACTTTACAGAAGAGGAAGTTGAGCCACAAAGAGGTTTATGTCAAACAGCAAGTAAGGCACAAAATGGTTTCAAGCTCCATATATGTTAAGCTCATGCCATAAAGGTTAGACCATGAGACTTAACCCATTGGATAATTTTCAAGTTTCATACGAGTCTATGCGAAACACTTTTATAAATGACTTGGCATCAGCAGTACCTCGCACAAGAAACAGTATGCATCCCAAGTCAACAGTGGTGGGTGCAGACTATGCACCTAGGGCCCAGTGTGGCCAGATCCAGCTGGGAAGCCAGGCTATTTGCAGTAAGGAATCAGATGCCTATGCCTCTGCACCTCAGTGGTAAGACAAGCTCTGATTGGCCGTAGTTGGAGATCCATCTGGCATTTATGCATTAGTACTATTCAACAAGACATTGTTTCTCCAGTAATGTTCTGGTTTACATTTGTTTCTGACAGTAACAGGATAACATGTAAAATTTATTATTAACATCACAGATCTAAAATAGGGATTAAACTCTAGCTAGCTCTGTTGCTGACATAAGTTTACAATTTTTTTTTTGTTCTCCTCTTGACCATTTTCAGCACAGTATTTCTGGCTCCACTGCCATTCAACAATTCCATGTTTTCCTTCGTCACATGCTACCATTTCCTCCCATGTTTCATCATTACTCTACACAACACCTCCTTAATATGAGGATGATTCAAAAGAAAAGTGAAAACTATTCAATAAAAAGTAAAATAAATAAAAAATCCCTAAAGAAATCAACAAGCCATTCCTTTCCTAGAAGTATTTTCTGGGGTCTCATTCCTAAACCGTGTCAAGAGACTCGAACCTTTGGAGATGGCAACTGTCTGCAACTCCTTTGATGTTCATTATAATTTTCTGTTAGAAGATAACTTTTAGCAATTTGTTGAATGAAGTCTTTACACTTACACTACCTCAAATCTGGTATGGTTCAAGAAAATTTCTTGTTACATAAGGAACCTATTCTAACTCATTCTAGCTGCTTATCCAATTATCCTGCTGAATAATAGAAATTTGAGAGACTGAATCATAGAAATTGAAGAGATTCACAAAATACCCTTGTACACTTCATTAGAAAGAAAGGAGAAGCTAAAAAAGAAAAGAAAAAAAAAATTAATTTGTTAAGTTCCTTGTACATGAAGAATAATTAACCCAACTGTAATAATTTTCCACCTTCTAGAATGCTGCAAGTTTTACCCAGTCAATACAATACATGCTGGAATAGCCTAAAATACATGATTTAATTCTTGTGTCATCATGGGATGTAAAAATTAATAAGCAGTGGTACAAGAACAAGGAAAGAGCAGTAGTATGTCCCAACAGGTTTTTCCGTAACAGTTACCGAAGTTACAGTCACAGTCATCACTCAGCAGTTGGCCTGTGGCTGCTGTCAGGATCTAAAGGATCAGTATTATCAAATTTTCAGACATCTCAAGCCGTAAAATAAAAACAAAATATATAAACTCAGAGCTTTAAGTGCTTACCAGTATGTCAAGTGCACTACTTCAAATAACAAAATCCAGAAAGACAAGCAACACATGGAAGACAGCAGTGTTGTATGAGCCGGATTCAGCCTACCTCTAAGCTGATTTTATGTTCCCTTTCCATTTCTGAGTCCCCATTCAATCCCTGAACACAGTGATTCTATCAACAACTTCTAACAACAACTGCTTTGATCCCAACTCACATGAGTGCTAACAGTCTTCCAGGGATCATTAGGCTGGCTGATACTTGTTGAAGCATGGCGTGTTTCACCCCTACTTCTCACTTTCCTCACATCCCAAGTGTGTTCCCTATGCAGATGGACAAAGGGAATTCCCATTGATGCTTTACAGATGGGAGTGTCAAAGACTTGGAAAAAAGTCCTAAAATAAATATTTCCAAACCATATGCTTTATGTATCTCCTTATTTATTGCTATTTGCAACACCATCGAAAATACATTCAAGCCTATCTATTAATACTTTCATTTCAGTGTAACTAGATGTTTCTAAAACAATGAACCAGCAGAAATTATTGGTTTAATTCTTCTCCTTCTGTCCTTAAGCATAAAGAAATAAATGCTCTCCCAGAAAAAAATTTATTCCTCCTACTCACCTTCTTCCTGCAAAACTTATTCCTTCTCACTTCTCCTTCCTCCCTCTCCCTCCACACAGAGCTCCAATATTCACATCAGCTACTACTAAAGTATTTTGCAATGCACCGAAAAAAATTATAATTGTCTATTGACTTACATCTTCAGCTAAAAGGGAAAATGACAAAATATAGTGCAGCAGAGTCAGAACAAGTGACTGAGATGCATCTTGTAAAGTTCGTTAACAGATCATTTTTCACAATGCAAATGAATTATTTAAATAGAAGTGTCTAATTTTTTCATTGCTTTTCACTATAAGCAGTCATTAGCTGTTTCTCAGAGTTAGCACAAAGCACCCAAATCAAACTAAGAGCATTTAAAAAATATATTTAGCACTCACCTTGAACAGAATAAATGATGACACACAGTGCTGGACAGTGGAAATTCAGATCTACCCAATACTTCAAAGTAAACAATATAAGTATATCCCAGGAAATCCAATTTGGTTTACCTTTCTGTCTTTCATCATATCCACTTTACTATTTCTGTTATTCTCTTTTACAAAAATCTCCCAATGTTTGAGCTATTTTGTTGGTTGGGATCTTTTCTTCTATTGCTGGAATTTTCAACTCAGGGCTTCAAGTCTTTGACACTGTATAGTATGTAAGCTATCAACAAGACCATATAGACATTTTCCTATGTTTGAACCCCCCAGTATTGTCCTTAAGCTTGAAATACTATAACGTTCAAAAAAGAAAAGGGAAATTTAAGGGCCTGAAATATCTGAAATTAAGAAAAGCCTTTCAGAAAGCTCTCCTAACAAATTCAACTTTTAGCTATTTTTTATATGGACTATATGTAATTTTAAGGGTAGTTGGCAAACATAATAATATTTTATATTATTTTTTTAAAGTGTATTAGTTGTTACCAAGACCTTGGGCCATAGAAGAAACTCACATGTTTATGTAATTGGGAAAAAATAATACAAAATGACCCACCTATTCTTACAGGGCAAATAAATTTATGCAAGCTCTTATTTCAGTTACATTTTCCATTAAACAAGCAATTTCAAGGCACTTATGAAAGTACAATTCTATAAATTAATGGAAACACGCTAATAAAGAACTGTATAAGTTAATATGGTGTCCTGACCCATGTAGGAAAATTAAAGGTTATAAATCTAGACCGAGTATAAAACATAATAGCGATTTCGAAAGGTGGAATGGAATGGGACCTGTTTTGATTGATGACATAGCCATAAAATAAATGTTGCATGTCTGTTACTGATACAAAAAGTAATGTGTAGCAGCAATAGATTGGAAGAATACAACATACAAGGAACAGATGTCTGAGCGGTACTTATTTTGCTATTGTTATATATACACACTTATAACCAATCTTTGTCCTGCCTCTCAGAGAGACTTGAAAAAAGTCTTAAATATTTTTTCATGCTGACACATGAAATGAAACATTTAATTGTTAACCACTACATTCCAAATTATTTGTTCGTACTACCGCATATGGAATTGTGTATCTTAACTGATGCTTGCAGATACTGATGACCATTTTGGACATGCAAGTCTATTTACTCAGCTGATCTTCCATATTTTGTGTGTGCAGTTGAAATATCAAAGAAAAATAAATAAACTTTAAAG
>VYZX01018133.1:0-29594 GCA_013401335.1 Brachypteracias leptosomus
CCGCGTCCGCTGCTATCACCACTCCGGCGGCACTCTATCGGCGCTCCAGCGGGTGCGGGCGGCGGAANGGTACTACTCTCAAGGCGCCTCCCTTGGTTCCACCTTCTGCCTCCATTTTCTTGCTGCTTCACTCCCGTGTCATGTGCCGCACGTGGCTGTCCCCGTGTGTCCTTGTTTACGTCTTCCCTGTAACCGTCCTTGTATGTCCTTGTTTACGTATTCCCTGTAGCCATCCTTACTGGCGCCGCCAAGTAAGGCCATTCTTATGGAGATACCTCTCCACATTATAATAGGTAGGAGGTTACTAAGAAATATTTGGAGACCTAAGAACTGCAATAAAAAATATTTTTAAAGCTCTGACAAAGACTGGTTTCTGGAAATCTATCAGTTCTATGATGTCATCACTTCTCTAAGCTCCTTTCAGTTCCTGCTTATCTATGTCGTATTTGGTAACTTTTACAGTTGCCTGCATACTTGATACTCTTAATGAACCTTTACTTCACAGTTCATTTGACCATGTAGAAAAATACATCACTGCAATTGGTATTGACTTGTCCCCAAATAAATGACTATTTCTTGTCATAAGAACAGTCCTAATTCCAGAGCCAGAGTCAATGCCATTCCATTATCAATTATACTATTGATCCCATTCAGAGAACAGAAGGAAGATGATCTGTATCAACCTGTATGCAATTATGACAGTCAGGGAAAACAAGGAAGTTTAATACCTATAAATGACCTTTCCCTTCTACTATTATTCTATTATAAATGAAGCCAAAAGCAAAGAGAAACAAGTTTTTTGAATAGTGACAAACTTCAGATATTAACTCATTTCTAACCAGTGAAGTTAATTCACAAAGAGGGGAAAAAGCAGTTTCTCCAAATGAATGTTGGCTTTTGGTTTTCCTAGAGCTCTTGGAGAGATGAAAATATGAGACTCCTGGTAGAAACTGCCATGATTCACAATCAGTGAGCAAGAATTCCAAATAACCCCTAAGTATACTTTTCAGAGTAATCAGTCTTCAGGCAAAGAATAGTACAATTTTCAAAACCTGTTGGATTTGGCATCCGAGGAAAAACAGTTATCTCATATTCACATGTCATATTTGAATAAATCTAATCTTCATTTAAGAATTCAAAGACTTTTTTTTTCAGTATGGATAGAACTGTGCAGATTAAAGTCATGTGTCTAGGATTTTTTAGAAAATTTAGCAGATCTTCATCAGCCATTCTCTCTCTAGTTCCCAGCCAAGACTAATTTCATTATCAGGGAACTGCATCCAATAATCTACCAAAAGGACAACATTTTAGCCTTAAAAAAATTGTACACATGTAAGTTGGAAAAATCAGAGGCATACAAGAATCCAAGGAAGATTGCTACCTATTGAGGACTACTACTGAGGATAGCCCTCTATAAAGCACTAAATAATATTTCCAGCACATACAACCTGAACAGCATTTTCCAGAATAAAAATCAATTATTGTAATATTTTGTATTTTATATGCTCAGCTTCTTTCTATCATGAAAGATTAATCTCAACCATGACATATGCAAGTCCTTACATGCACAAAAGTCATGAAGGAGCATTGAATGTGTATAATTGTTAAAACATATACATGATACTGCTGGAATACATATATAAAGAAGGGTATATATTTATTAACAGGTAAATGTCAGAAATTCTAATTTGATGACTACAAGGTTAGACATGGTGGGTTTTTTGATAAAATATCAGTTCAAGATGTGTCTCAAACTATAGACTGGGTGCAGATTTCATGAACAGCTGCACAGCTTATGGTAGGAGATAATGATGTCTATGAAAGAACATTAATTAAATATTAAAATGATATAACTTGACTTCCTGATGTTCAACACAGTATTTTTAGCCTAAGAAATACTTTTGTTTAGTTACTGAAACAGCAGTTCAACTCAAACACACTGATTTTAGCAGTAGTAGCTTGTGGGACTTTTAGCTTTGACTCTTCATTAAAGTTACAAGTAACAGTTTAAACTGTAACAGTGAGAAGCTCTTATCACTGCATTACAATATTTAACCTATAAATTCTCTGCTATTTGTAGATGTTCATAGAATCATTTAGGTTAAGAATCATAATCTCCTTCTCCCATAATTACACTCAAATCCAGGTATTGCATCTTGCTAGAAGTTGCACCTCCTCAAGGTATTGCTCATATCTCAAAGTGTGCAGCCCTCCTGCTACCAGTTCTTTTGAGCTGGAATCAGTGCCTTCATTCCCTTCAAACTTTTATTCAAGGGCCTGAGAGCTGCTGAAGAAACAGGCTACCTCCCCTGAATGCTGTCAAACTACTCAGAATTTCCCTCCCTAAACTTCCACTCAGGCCCTTCTCCTGTTACAAATCTTATTCTCCTTGAAAGGCAAATTTCCCTGCTTTCAGCTCTGCCTGCTCCATTGCATAGCTCTACTGTATGATCCCTGAACTTTCATTTCCTCCAGCAGCAGAAGTAGCTACAGCAGAAAGAAGTGAGTCTGAGCAGCTGATTCCCTTAAAGCTGTCATGCAGCTGCACATAAAGTGCTTTATGGTGAATTCTACAGAGAACATTTGTTCTACTTCTAGGCAAAGGAGGCTAATCCTGGACCTAACACTGACAGAAACTATAGCTGAAATACTGTATTTGAATCCCATATGAGGAAAGGGTTCCTCATGTATTCTTATCTGTTAATTACAGTTCTAATTAGTGGCTTTTAGCAAGTCTTGCTGCATTACTCCCTCACGTTCCAGAGAGACCTCTGAGAATAAGAGATCTGCAGTTGGAAGGGAATGCTGGGGCAGTCACTCCTTCCATTAGCTCACGTGAATTGCATGGGGGGAAAAATTAAAATAAATGCAGTCTGACACTTTCTTCAGTTTTCTGATTTCCTACACCATGGGATTTAGATTTATCCGCAAGTCACAGAGGATATGTTTTAGAGAAGGAGCCCTAGCAATGCTTTTCCACTACCAGTTACAATGTCCAAGAACTAAAGTAATACATTGATCTCTAGGCATTTTTTAATGTTAGGATGTGTCTTTTTCTGAAATTGATACTATCATCAAAGAATAAAGCAGCCTTCTGGCTCCACCTTACCCTAAGCTCCATTTCCAAAAGCAGTAACTCTTGTGAAAGGCAATGAAATAAATTTCCCCCACCCAAGAGGGGCCTTGTATACACGCTTTTTACCTACTACAACAACAACAGTTCAGGAACATTCAGAGCTGTGCAGTGCCACGCATAGCCCTAGCAAAGGTGATTTTGCATATGCAACAGCAATATAATGACTGAAAATCACAATCCACTTCTCTTTTACAGACAACTGTTTTCAGCCCTCCCCCCTGACTGATAGAACAATAATTTAGAATAACAATCCACAATAAACAAAATTACTGAGCAAAGTAAAGAAAAAACCTCACATTGTGCTGAAAGAATTGATAATCGCAAGAGGAGCTATTAAGCACAAATTTTCTTACTAGAATAGATGTGACTGAATCTAATGGAATATTTCACTTTGAAAGTTTTTCTTTTAAGAAAAGAAGCCTAGAGAGAAAGAAAAAAAAGCCAAACAACTGAACATCTAGCATATGCTAGAAAGTTTCTGAAATTATATCCCTGACTGACAGAGCGGTGAAAGGGAAGAGTCATAAATGTAGAACAACGTTGTCTTACTGTTAAATAAAAGCAAAACACATCCTTGTGCCTGCTGTTAAGAGCATTTTTTTTCATTTGCACTCATTTAGGGTCAGATTGGCATAATCCCTACTCAAAATAAAATTGTTATTCTTAAAAGCAGTAGCACGAGAGTCCAGGAATCCTTTTTTATCAGTCTGGTAACTGTTTTTAATTTTTAAAGCCCAAAATGTCTTATGAACCTTTAATATTAGAGGGGCAATGTTGAGTCCATTCACCAGCATGACATATTCCAGAGAAAGAATATGGGTAAATTCCTCAGCTGACACATGTACAGTGAAACTCATGAAGCTTCATGGATTTACAACAAAGGAGGATTTGATACAGAGACAGTTAAATGACTTGTCTACAGATATAAAATGAATCACCGTGGAGATGATATATATCTCAACAACTCCCTGGCTCAGCCCACTTTGTCCATAATGAGGCTTTTGTGAGCATGCTGGCAGAGGTTTGGGTTCAGCAGAGACACTTTTTTCATCTGTCTGTAGTGGCTACATTCCTCATTGTCCTCTGTGAGAAAGTGGTGTGCCGCCCAAAACAACAGGATGTCATATCTCTGTTTTCAAAGTTGCTTTCTGTGGAGGTTTGCAGCTGGACTGCAAGCCTCAATAATATTTTTGACCTTGATGATTTGAAACTGTACCTGTGAAAATGAGAGGTAAACAAGTACAAGGATGAACATGCAACCACAAGATAGGGATGTTGTCCTAACTGTGAGCAAGAGTATGCAAAAACTATTAACCAATAGACAGCATGCTAGTAATATGTTTAACCAATGAAATAAGTACACAATATGTAACCATAAGTATAAAAGGAACTGTCTAGAGAAATAAGTTTGCTATTGCTATTGATGAAATAAATTGCTACAAGAGATCTGTGTCGTTTGTTCGTCTCAACTCTGCGACATCTGGTGACCCCGATGTGATCTAGCAATAGTCAACCACGGGTAGAGCGACAGAGATGGAGCATCAGCAGGACTATCAATCTGGTAGAGCTGAAGATCCCAAGATTTTGTGTGATCACCTGCTAAGCAGATGAGCTGCTGGGGGATCATGGAAGCCAAAGTTTCGGAAGAGGAACGGGCTATCGTGAACATCTGGACTCAGATGCTTAAGAAAAGGGGCATTAAATATGATCCACACACTTTTAAAACTTTGCTACTGTGGTGAACATAAAACAGAGGATGGAGAGAGAGCACCACATTATACAAGGGACACCTTGGCTCGTTCCGTATGATCCCTCATCTCATTCTTCTCTGCAATAATCCGGATCATCCTATCTACTCTCTTCTTCAGCAGTCTTTCACCAGGAACGGGGTTGGTAAGATTCTACTAATGGGGAACGCACAGCACCAGTTGCTAGCACAGCGCTTATGCACAACCTGCAGTTGAGCAGGTTTCTCTAGGGGGGATGCACTCTGCTGCTGCTTGGCATAGAGCAGACTTTTCTTAAAGGGGAAAACACTATACTAACTATTGCTTTCACAAGACTATCACTGAACAATAAATCTCACCGTTTTCTCACAAACCCCTTAGGAAGTGGGCTGCACAATCCTAAAGGGGGGAGCAGAGCCCTCTGTTTTTGTGTGAGTGTTTGTGAATGTGAGGAATGCACCAGGCTTGGTAGCAGAGGATGGTTGCAGGCTGCCCCAAGCCTGGGGAAGTGGGACAGAGAGGCCTCGATCTCGTCTATATGTATGTGTGTAAGATATCACATTGATTTGTAAAATGTTTAACAGATTTATTTCAAAATTGGAAACCAGTATGAGGGAGTATTTCAGGGACCCAAGAACATAATAGGAATTTGTTCTGTGTTTGTTGTTGTTGTTGTTTGTTTTTCTCCTTCTGAGTTTGTCTTGTTAATTTTGTGTGTGCTAAGCTGCTTTCTCTTGTGTGTCTCAGAGAGAATGTGTGAGATTGTGCTGTCAGTGTTTGGGCTTTTTATGTTCCTTGTTGAAAGGAAGGAGAAAATTTATCATTTTGTCTATTGAAAACAATATTGTTGGAGTTGGAGCTACCTGGATATTTTGAAACTAAGCCTTACCATTTTTAGTTGTCTTTCTCATGAGAATATTCCTGCACATAATCTGTCTGTGATTTTACCAAAGAGAATCAGGATTGGGCCAATTGGCACACATCTCAAAGCAACAGCAGGACAGATCAAGAAACTGGGCAAGGAAAGTTGGTAGATATTGGAGAATACATAAAAGTTTGTCAGAATACTGGTCCTGAGACACATTGGAGCTTCAGCAAATAGCTGAAAAGCTGGAGATTAGAGTTTGAGACAATTACAAAGAATAATAGGAAGATGCAAGAAAAAGTAAGAAGGATTGAGCCAGCTATACTCTTGTTGTAGCTGCCATAAATGTTGTTTGAACCTGCTATGTTAATAATGACAATTCTCCAAGAGAAAGGGTTTATCTGCAATCAGAGATTACCATGGCATTATTTCATGGTAAACAGATTCTGCTCATTAACAGACTGAGCTCTGGAATTTGTATCTTGCAGGTGGTGTAAAAAACATAAGGAGGATGAAACAGAACATTTTCAAAATACCCCATTAAAAGAGGAATTGGGGGGGTTAATGGATACTTTCTTGAAATTTACAATTAGAAATATTTGAAAGTTTTTTATTAGATGAAAATTGTTTTGTAGATTTGTACTTCATATTTCATTGGCAGACTTTGTTCATGACATATCTGACCTACTAGTATTACTATTTTTATTGTTACAATAAAACACAAAAAATATATTTAATATTTCCTTTTGAAAAATCAAAACAAATAGCTGCTTTTTAGTCCTAGTTGAATTTTTCTACATCACAATACTTCCTGTTGTAATGAAACAGTGTGGCATTTTGAACAAGTAAAGATGATAAGTACTCAGCATGCTAATTAGAGGAGAAGATGTTTTCAGTAAATTTGTGTTAGCCTGAAATAACTTTTCTACAGATGCGAGTGTGCAATTTGCTGCTTGGCCAATCCATAAGAGTTGCATTTCAATAGGATTTTTCCCTGACTGAAGATTTAGTATCCTCAGGATTCATTTTGTCATAATTAATTTTTTTGTTTAAAGTGAAAAATAGTACTTCTTTCCCTAGATAAAATAGGGCTGCCCTAATGCTTCCTGTTATAAACTCTTGTATCTAGCTATTTATTAGCAAAAGTACATTTCATACCTGAATTTAATGGAAGATGTGAAAAAAAGTTTTAGTCAGTTTGGAGTATAAAATTAAGACAAAATCTTTTTTCTTGATAATAAGAATCTAATTGCTGCAATTCTGTGACACTCAAATGTCACTGTAATCTAGAAGAAAAGCTTGAAACATAGCAGGCCAGATACTTGGGTTACTCAAATCTGAGAGATGCTTTTAACCAAGCTGCAAGCTTTTTTTTTGGTAGAAATTTGTCATCTAAACTCCTTACAGATTTTATCTGCCATGGACATGCTTCAGCATCAAGCTACAAGACCTCATGGCGAATGTTTCCTCACATCAGGAGACTCCCTGGCGGCAGCTCCACACACATGACCTGAGAGTCCTGAGCACTCAGAAATTCTGCTGAAGGGACCAAGGTGCAGAGAGCAGAGGGAGAGCCAGCTGGATGCATCCCACTGCTTCAGAGAAAACCCACATTTCCTGCTCTGAAGAGGCAAATCACAGGCACAGAGAAGTGCAGAAGGAGCAGAAGAGGAACTTAGCGCTGGAAAATATCCTGCTGCTGTCAATCAAATGGGGTGAGTGAAGTAGTGACTGTTGCAGTCCTCATTCCCCCATCAACTACAGAAGTTGTTCCCCTGGCTTCAAAAATTTTCACAATGGCAGAGCCATCATCAGAAGGATTACCTAATTGCTGCTTCTTGGAGTCTACTGCCAGAGGGAGCTTGGTTGTTTTCAGCTTGAGTCAGCCCTAAGAGAAAGTGTGGCTCCAGCCTTACATAAGCAAAACTAGGTATCAGTTGTTTTTCACAACATACCAGGGCTGAATGGCATAGGAAATTAGAAGAATGCTGAAGGCAAAGCATTTGCAAATTGACAGGAGAATCATGTAGCAACATTGTCTCCACAGAAGAGCAGTTTCTATTTTTAGTAGCAGGTGGAAGGCCTTGCCTTTAGGCTGCTTCAGTAACAGTCACATTTTTCTATATCGCTATAGGAAGCTCTATTTGAAGCTCTCTAGGGACCAGAAGTCCCACCTGAAGGGACAATGATAGGGGTAAGGAGAGGCTGTGATTCTAGCTTGAAATGATGAACAGGTAAAAACATGAGATCGATGAGAGGAAAATAAAGATGAAATTCTGACTCAGCTAAAGCCATTGCCTGTTTTGTGTGAGTAAAAAAGGGGCAGAACTCCAGCTGTGGCCCACTGACTAAATTACACACACACCTAACTTTGCAACAAGCAGAATGTCAGGAGAGAAAGGTAAACTTAAGAAAAGTACCATCAAACAACCTTTTAGCTCTCAATTTCACCTGGATTTTACACCACAAGGTTGGTATGCAGCATTTGCCACAAAACCAGCATTAAAAGAAAACTCATTCTCACCTCAAAGGAAGCTCATTATTTAGTTTCATTTACATTTCTCTGAAGTGGCTTCAGTAGGAAAGCAGAAATTGGTGCACATTAGAGCAGGGCCCCAGAACAGCTTCTGCAGCTCTGAAGTACAATCACTTCCACAGGCGCTTGTGACAATATAAAGAAGTAACTTAGAAGAATAACATTTGCATGATTCAACATATCTTTTAGAGAAATAAAAGAAAAGAGAAAGACTTAATTTGCCTCTCATTCAAGTTAATTTTCCACGTGGTAAGTAGGACTACATTAGGTAGACACTTTCTGACCAAGAGAGAAGTGGGCAATAGACTACTTGTGCAGCAAAGCTCTCAACAGCAACAGGCAGATCTTTACAGCTCAGTGTTCTCTCTTCTTCAGTCTAACATGAAGACCTCACCCATCTTTTACTACTTTACACATCAACTGCAGCTACTATTAACTCTATACAAAGCTAGGCTGTGCTCTACGCACATCAACACCAATGAAGCACACACTAAAAGTAGAGAAGAATAAAAGATTAGAAAATAGTAAAGACCCCAAGCAGTTGCCTTTCAAAACTGCCAAAACTTCCAAAGTGGTTATGTCTTTTTCTTTCATGTATTGCCTTTATTTTTAGAAAACAGTATGTAGGAAAAATTAATACTGATGTGAAATTTTGTGAATTGTACTGTTTGATTTACTGAAAACCTGAAAATCAAAACTTATTCTGCGTTCAATTTATGTCGAATACTCAGTTTTCTATAAGAATTTTGATGAAATATAGAATAGATTTTATTAAAAAGTTTGCCCTAAGTTTAGACTAAAATATACATAGAAAAATTAATAGAATATAAATAAGAACAAGTCAATCTTAGATTAACTTAATGGTTGGAAAAAAAAAAAAAAAAGGGGTGGGGGGCAAGGAGAAGGGAGGAAATGGAAGCTAGCAGTTGGGAGGTCCAAAATTAAGATTGTCAACTACATTCTGCAAGAACTTGCAGAGTTCTATTCCTCACATTCAGTTTAAGCATTCATGTGCAGCAGAAGACAGCTGGGGAAGAGAAAGGCAGTGACAGCAGAGGAATCAAGGTATTACCAGTTTCACAAGACACAGAAAGTTAAGAGAGGAAAATATTGCCACCCATTAATACACTACAGTAAGCATGTGGGAGGCAGAAACACTGCTGGTTCAGCACCAGAGAACAAGTAATTCCAAGAACAATGTGTGTGAACTGGTCATGTGTACATTAAGGCTATGTAAGGAAAAACATTTTTAGCTTTTAAGGTTGGACTTGATGATCCTAGAGTCCTTTCCAACCTAAATGATTCTATGATTCTATTCCATCATTACACTCCTGGGGTACATTTTTAAGTGAGATAGTGGAACAAGACATTTACTTTCATTTACAATTGTGTAGAGTAAGTTCTATAGAAGTGACTGCATAATGTTATCCTGATGAAGCAAGGGACCATAATTAATGAGACAATATTTTCTAATTCTTTGTTCTTATTTTCATTTGTGACCATGAAGGAATGTATTTATTCCACAAACATGGAGATTTGTGTGACTGCAGAGGACATAAGGGTCAGAGAAGCCATGAAAAGGCAAAGAAGATACAGGGATCTTCATGCCCACCATTAAATTCCAATCATTGTTCATAATATCATACAAACAAGATCCTTCACTTTAATTCATGGCTGCATCAGCAACAATATCATATAGTTTCAAAACCTTACTAAAACTGCCTAGATAATAAAAGACTTTGAACTAGAAACTTGGCACCAATAACCTTTCGGCTAATTTGAAACCGCATAAAAATGAAAACAAAGTATCAGTGCAGACTGACCCTTAGTGTCCTTATTATTTGTTACAAGGCAGCATATGAATTATCTGCACGTGTAAGACTTTTTTAGAGTCTTAATGTCCCTGTGTAAAACTAGAATGCAACTGAAAAGGAGGCAGTGAGATATAAAACATACTTTTTGGTCATGTGCAATTTCATTTGATGCAATATCCTGTATAACTTAACTGGCTTATTGATACTGCAGCTTAAAAATCTACAACTGCAGATACATTGTGTGATAATTCTGATAAAAACTACTGTTTTAAAAGAAAAACATATCTTTGTATTAATATAAATTCCAAAATGAGCAGTTACAAAATTTTTATACTCAAACCTTTTTGTGAAAACGAATACGGGGCCTATATATAATATGCACACCTAAAAAAAGTAGCAAGAAACCCCCTCTTTTCAAACTGATCAGCTTCTTGTTACTGCTTCTCTCTTCTGTTGCTTCTCTACAACTGCCTCAGTTTCTGCTGCTTCTCAGACTAATCTAGTTCCTGGTTGATATATCTCTAGCCTTATCCACCACCCCAATCACAATCACCTGGGGGAAGGCAGAGCCTCACACAGGTGGGCCAGGTTCTGCTTCTGGGGCCTTGGGAAAAAAAACCATGTTGCTGGGTTGTGACTCAGCCATAGGTCAATCCCAACTCAGGGCCCACAGCCCAGGCCTCAACACTTCAGGCAGTACATGGGAGCTGGGTTCACCTCACCCCTCATCTTCCCATGATGTTAGAAAATCATATCTCTGCCATTGAAATGGAATTTCTTACCTACCACATCTGGGTTACTCTGGAGATGAGAATGGGATAACCTCAACAACTTCTCTTGCTTAAACATAGGCCACTGTGAATTAAAGACAGAGTCAAGAGCCATAAATATAACATTTAAGCAGGAGAGAGTTGCTTAGATTTGTCTTCCTAGGCTTCTATAGTTGCCAAGCTGTTGCAGGGCAAGATTTTGCATATAAATCAATGCCACTGGGTGATTTTCCCAGAATATGGCTCGTATCCAACTCTCACCTCCTCTCCAAAGAGGCAAGAAGAAAAGACAGTATCTGGATATGAGGGAAAATAAACACAATAAAGTTTGGAACTGAAATAAATGAGGATACTGCCACTGATTATAGGATTTGAAGAGTAAATTAACCTGCATGCAGCCTCCTGAACATAAGAACTATACTGCTACCAACACCTGATAACACCACCTCAGGGGAATACCCCTGGTAATGGAGTCACTGTTGGTTGTTTCAGGTAATGCTTCACATAGTCAAAATTTGCTTGTTGCCCAGAGCAACCAGGTGTAGAGAGATCACTTTGTCCTAATTTGATGGTGTGAATTTCTTGAGGAGGAAAATTTTTTTTTTACATTTTGTCATTTTCATTGTCGATTTTCCTCATAAATTAAAAATTTCAAGAACTATGCTAAAGGCCAAATCTCACTAGCAAGAATAAAAAAAAAAAGCTCAGTAAAATTTGATTTTCCTCATCATTGGCTTTTTCATATCCCAATAATCCATTTTTGGGATAGATTCTAATCTCAGACGCAGCATACCTAAGAAAAATCTGCTACAGTGCATCATGCGTGATATTAGAATCTGTCCCATCCTTTGTAGATGGAACATTTGCATAAAGTTCTTATCACTTTTTATAATAGCTATATTTTCTAATATTTGCAACTGTGCACATTTTTGCCTGAATTGTCTTTCATTCCACAGGTGGCAATTATGAAAAGTCCTTACATATGGTAACTACAAAAATAAATTTGTCTAAGGATACAAATGTACAAATTCACCACAAAACCCAGCACTCTGAACACAGTCCCTTCTCTGAGAACTGGGGTCGTGCCTATTAGTCCCTGCTCCTGTAATGAAGTCAACTGACAATGTCAGAAAGTAAGTCAGACCTAAGATCTGTCAATTACTATGACTTTGCCCTGATTTATTTCTCAAGTTTGAGAGCAAATGAACTTTCTGACTGTATCCAGGAAACCCTCTAGGCATACATCTAACTTTTAAAAAGAATTAGCCTCAGGGAGATCAGTTATATCTCTAATTACCTGGACAGATCATCACCATTTTGTTCAGGTTTGGTTTTTTTTCCCCCCAGTCAAGTCAGTATGTGAGTGAGTACACAAGGCATAACACAGTCTGCAGAAGGTGACCTTTTTGACCCATGGCTTTCAGCTGCTTTTCCATAAATGCTGAGGACCCACTGCTGCTTGCTCCATGCCCACTGGCTGGCCTGCCCTGGGGCACAGGGCAGGATGGTGCTGAGGCTGTCACAGGGGCCTGGCAGGAAGGGGCTGCCATGCAAACACACACTGGTTATCTTACAGTGATGGTTGCTCTTTATCAATATATTTCCTTAAATATCATATCAATAATTTTTAATAGCACAGTTATTTTTTTCCTTCAGAAATCCATAATCTGTTATTTGCCAATTTATTCTCTTAAACACTCCAGTTAACTCAATTTCAGTCTCAAATACCAATTGCTTTGTTTTCCAAGGGCTGCCCAATCTAACCTCTATATGTTATTTTCTATTAAATCTGGATAGAATGCACTCATTCCATCTTATTTTAAATTACCCATAATTCCTAAGTCACAGTGTTTCTCTAATGCAGCCCTCCAGTCTAATAACAGCTTGCTCACAGCCATAGAGTCTCAAGAAATATGACATGTCCTTCATTTCTTTCCATGCATCTAAGATCAATGCAACTTTCTGCATTATTTAATGGCCATACAATTTGGAAACGTTAAGTGCTAGATAAATGTATGTTATTATTTTGCCTCACTGTGATGTTCACTGCACTTTCATTTTGATTTTTCACCTGCTATTGACTAAACTGTCATCCTATACTGGCCTTAAGATTTACACTTATGTTTATATAATAGTTTTCAGTGCTTCAGATCCAGCTCCACAACACCTTTGATTTTTAGTAGGTATCCAGCTCCAGGTTTTGGGGCGGTTGTTGGGGTTTTTTTATTAATATAGTAATTCATTTACTTTTTTTTTTTTTTTCAATTTGCTGCTTTTTCCTCCAAAAGGCAAAATATAAATCATTGTTACAAGGGCATTAATATTCTGGTGTCTTTTCCTGACTATTCTTTCAAGTGCACTGTCTAACTACATACTGTTTACTTGAGAAAAATATGTGGGCAACAGGCTGAGTCTCAAACCTGCAGTAGCACAAATCTGTACAAGTTACTTGGTAGCAGTGACATTCTGTTGATCTCAATCAAATCTATGGCTGGTGACATCAACCCTTCTATTTGCCTTCAGCACACACTTACAAAAAAAAAGCTAAAGTGTTTTCTAGTTTATGAATAGAC
The DNA here is from genome assembly GCA_013401335.1 of Brachypteracias leptosomus. Taxonomy (NCBI): domain Eukaryota; kingdom Metazoa; phylum Chordata; class Aves; order Coraciiformes; family Brachypteraciidae; genus Brachypteracias; species Brachypteracias leptosomus. Next base: position 13,422 of record VYZX01018133.1, read on the forward strand.
ACTTTATTACTCCAAATAACCATCAGCAAATTGCAACCTCCTCTCATGTTTCTGGCTACTACTCTAATGACTCTTGACTTTGAGAATGTCTCATTTGCTGCCTTTAACCGGACACTGGAACCGGCTCTCAACACAGAGCTTTTTGTACTGTAGTGTTTCCATCTTACTAACTCAATGTCTCCTTTGCACCTTCCAACCATCTCTAACCCCACTTGAGGGTATCAGCCCCCTTTTTCCTATGGCTGTTCTCATCAACTACAGAAAAAGTCCTCAAATCTCTAACCCAACTCATCCCATGAAATCCTAGTAACTTCAGTAAATTGTACAGGAGGTAAATCAACCCACAGTGAAGCTCACAAGCAAGTTTCTCACTACCTGCCAATATATAACTGGCTTCTCCCCATTAACTAAACTCTGCAACTCTTTTCTTCTGATAGTATCTGTCTTTTCTTGAAAAACATTCCTCAGATGTTCAGTTCTAGCTCCTTAGTATTTTTTCCTCTGAAAATGCACCTTTCTATTCTTTACAGTGATACTGCAATTCACTGTTTCCCAACACCCTTCTTAACTTCTCTTCCCTTATCTTCACACTAATTTTCATGCTATTGAAAGACTAACAGCTTTGTTTGCCATCCCGCCTTCTCATGCTATTACATATCAGAGTTTTCTCAGCAGCTGCTTTGTTACAGTGTACATCTAATCCACTTCACTTGCATTACCTTCATTAAGAAAACAATAATGAAAAGCAGTTTGTTTTCAAATAAACAGAAAAATACAATGCTATAACTGAGAGACTCATCTGGCTATATCCATCTATCTCACTTAGCTTCCTTGAAATAAACCCCATCCATATACAGTGGAAGTTCCAAAAAGATAGGCCTACTTTATAAATCAGCCCCAAAATATAATCTTGCAATGATTTGTTTTAAGTATTGACATGAGTTAACCATGAGAGAGCTCCAAGTCAGAATGGCATTCAGTGTATCAGGGAGGATTTCCATGCATGCAGGCAGCAGTCCTCAGCTGGCATACACCAGGGAGAATTTAAATCAGGAGCCTTGAAGACATGTCTATGCATGGTGGCAGCAGCCTAAGGCTGTAGAGAGAAAGATGCATTTTACAGCATTACTGTGAACGACATTTTAAATCAGATTGTAAGCACTCGTGGATAGGGACCATATTTTACTCCAGTCCTAAGTGAAGGGTGGAGAACAAAAGACTTTTGATTGTGACTAGACTGGGTGTGTAGCGCAAATAACATTGATAAATGTCACTGTAACACTCTGCTTTAAATAACTGTCTTCCAAAAGAGTAAAGATCTCCTGTCTAGAAGAAAATGCTCATTTTTCTGTCTGGACAGAAAACCGATTCAAATAGCGGTGAAGATTACGAAACAGAAAAGGAAAAAAAATGAAAGAGGGGCAGCATATTTACTTTTTCCTGAGTCTGGACAAAAATAAAAAATAAAAAGCTTCCTAAACATATTTGGAGTGCTGGAAGCACAGAAAAATCAGATCCTGTTGTAGCCATGAGGCAACATCCATATTTGTATTCATCACTACCTGCATATTTGAATCAAAATCACACTGTCCCTTGGATTATCAAGCCCTTCTCCCATGATCAAAAATAAGAAATTCTCTCAGAACAAGTAAACTTCATTGTATTCCTGCAAATTACAAGTCCATTATCCCCATTTCTGTATTTCATTCACTTATTTGTAATGAGATGTGAGCTTAAATTTATATTAATGGAACTTAATGACCAATGAATGACAAGAAGGCATTTCAGATGATTTATTGCAATTTTTACAGCAATACTGGTAGTGTTCTGTTTGCACAAGTTACTTTGGTGGCATGTTATCAGGGATCTGACGTGTAGGATGCTATACAAATTTATTCACATCATGGGCAGTTCTATCAGGTTTCCTCATTAGATTCTTATGGTTGCAGTGTCTTTTAGCAACGTATAAAATAAGCATTCCTAAAATGGTCCTGTCATTGCACATTTATCAGCTAAAATTGCCAGGACTGTGCAGGGATATGGCACAACACTTATTCTTCCATAAAGATGTGTGCCATGCATGCAGCTTGCTACTCATTTCATAAAAGAGAGGGTATGAGTAGAGTATTAGTGAACAACATAGTTTAAATAAGGTCAGGTGGTCAGTTTTCCAAGATGTTGTAGTGAAATGGACTGTAAAAAGCTTCTGCCATGTGTGAGAGAGGGAAGAAAGGATATAATAATCGCCATAGCCAGTAAAAGGTAAAGCCAGAATTTTAAACACAGGCTGATGATTTGATTTCTCCAGTGGAACGCACTATAAGTGCAACTTAACATGTGAGGCAAAACAATTACTAGTGCTTTTTTCCTGTCCTGTGAAGAGTAAATAGGTTTTATAAAATGTCTCTCTCCAGAACACAATAAGATGAAGATGTATATATATAAATACAGCAAAGTCTCAGAACTGTGAACAGCTGAGCAGTTCACATGGTGAAGATGACACTAGTTTAGGTCCTGGCATCATGACTTCTCCATTTTGCAGTGGCGTGGTGCTTATTAGTGAACTGTCCCAGAGTAGGATCAGCCACCTTCTGCTAGTGCAGTCCTACACTGTATTATTAGTTACATATGAACAGTGTCTCCACTAGCACACAACTCTGTAATTTTCTCTTTCAATGCAAACTCATGAAGAAATACTTGATCCTGAAAAAAAACAGTTTCATCAGGTTGCATTATATTTTTTGTGCTAAAAATCGATTTGGAAAGATTTCCAAAGTACTCTGGATTATTTCTGAAGTTCACTAGACTGATGGCATGGAAAAAACCCACCCCAACGCTACATTACATACAGAAAGAATTATGGATGATGTGCTTTAAAGCAGAGGTAGAAGGGCAACCCCTTGTCTAGTAGTTAAGCTCTAGTCCTTCCAAGATAGATCAGTGTCTAAATAGTGACAGTTTGACATGCAGCAACACTTGGCCAATAGCTTAATCATTTGTCTTTTAGAAATTTTGCTAGAAAATTGAAATATTTGTTTCCTTATTGGATGGGCATGGTAGCAGACTTCCAGGCAAAGAGAAAACATTTGCTCAAAACTTAGGTGTTTGTTTCCTCCCCGTTACAGACTATTCTCTCTCCTGGCTTTCCCAAGGCTTCTCTGGCTGGCTGCGTTGGCAAGAGCCTAGTTACTGCACGAGAACATTGAGAGGGTAAAAGTGATGGTAGTTAGATAGGGAGAAGTGCTTCAAAAACACTTCCATGACATCTCCATCTGTCTAGGAAACCTGCAAGATGATTAGCCTGAGTTAGAGCTTTAGACTCCAGTTGGAGTCTTTGAGGCTACTGGATGTCCAAACAGGAAGATACGTACAAATAAAAAATCCACTCAACACCTCAATAGCTATACTTGCTTAGACCACCCGGTCATGGTAAACCATCTCTTTATGAGTTCATGTCTCAAAGTAAATGAGTTAATACTTGGGAACAAAGCCACCGTTGACTGAAGTAGTCCAATTAGTATGAGAAGCAACACCCCATCTGCTCACTAACAGGGGCCTTGGAAACCCATCTCTTTTGCATACCTCACTGCCTTCCAGTGAAATCAGTATCTCTGTCTCCTAATAGAGTATTGCAGTCTGCTGAAGTGTTTGTGAAAGAAAAGAGTGTAAGTAATAGGAGCAAGTTCATTGAAGTTATTTCCACAACACTAAAATGTGCTCTATGGTGAAGGACCATCTTTCCATTTCCATTGCAGGCAGAAATATCTCTGCTAGAACACCACAATTCCAAGCTAAACTGGAGGAGCTTGAGTGAGAGCATTAGCTGTTTAGCCATATTGTCCAGACGGACAAGTACAGGTCATCCAGCTTTCTGTAGTTAGAATACTCACTAGATGCTGGACAGAAAGGAATGTAGCTATTCTATGTGGAAGACGTTCAAAATCCAGGGCGACCTGAACTGTAACCAGGTTCACAGGCCACTGGTCTTCAGAGAAAGGGAATGCAATAATGCTACACCTTAAAATTAAAAAATAAATATGGCCATAAAAGTCAGGGCAATTAAGAACAGCACGGCTCCTCTTGTCAGCTACTCCAGTTAGGTGAATGGCTATAGCACACGTACAATTCCTATTTTACTCTGTATAGCATAGTAGAGTGTGGGGTTTTTTCCAGCCACTGCTGTAGTGTATTGATGTTTTACTGATGACATGACCCTGCTGTCCTTGGTCAGACCTTAGGTCCACGCAGCACGAAATGTTATCTCTGACAATTATGGTTTAGGGAAAGAATATAAACCCACAGCAAGCCTATTTCATCTTTTCTCCAGCAAACCCTTCAAAACTACCTGAGTCAGATGTTCCATCTTCATATTTTTCAGTCTCTTCAAGGAGTTTCTTTCATGAACCTGCCTTTGTAATACTGTATTTATTCTAACTATTTTTGGTAACCACAATATTTTTGAGTAGTGAGTCACATATTTTAATTATGGAACTGGGGAAAAAAAAGATTTTTTTTTTTTTTTTTTTTTAAATACATTTTCAAACATTCTCCCTACTGGAAGAAACACTTACTAATATTTCCCTATTCACTGTCTGTTTTCTACTTATTATTTTACAAATTCCCTATTTCATACCACTTCAGTTCTCTCTGCTCCAGGATGAAGACTTCTTGTCTACTTAGTCATCCCTTGTATGAAACAGCTTCAAAAATGCAGTAAGCCTTGCTGTGCTCCTTATCAATCTTTCTGAGAGGGGAGAGGTGGCAGAACTGTATCAAACAGTCGAGATGTAAACACCGAGAACCAAAATGATAAAGGTCACAGAATTATCCAAAATAATTCAGAAGTAATAACCACTAGTTCAGTGCCCTTCATGTTAACGTACAGATTAGGACTGGTTTCCCCAGTGCTTTATATTTATCAACATGGGTTTCATTTATCATTTGATCCTTTAATCACTAGTTATTTTGAGATCACGGTATATCTCTTCACAGCCACTTGAATTTTTACTACCACAAATAACGTTATATTTGGTAAACTCTTCTTCTCTACTGTTACACTTTCCTGAGGACATTTATGAACAGGTGATGTAATTTCTCTGAGACATGCTAGTGGTCTCTCTACTCAGTGAAAATTAACTATTTATTCTCGTTTTGGTTTTATGTCTTTATTAATCTACTAGTCATGTTTTTCTTTTCTTCTTTGACTTTTTAGTTCCTCTAAAAGCTTTCAGTGTGATATCTCATTTGAACATTTTGAAATGAATATTGAAAACACTGACTTCAGACATATTTTAAGGAAGGAGAAGGTACTATACCTAATTTTCATCAACTGCAACATTACAGTATCACAATACATGTACACAAGGCAGACAGAAATACAAAAAAACCTACTTATGTAGTCACCTTAAAGAAAATACAGCTATTTTATTGAAAAATAATCTGTAGTGCATCTTAATAATGTTAGGGGTTACAAACTTTTATTTCAAAGAGGAGCATGATTAAGCTTCCTTTGTATTATATATATTTACCAATGGTGTCAATTAAGACTTGGTGGGATGCTTGAACAGAGAATAGTTTATTTTCTTGAATGTTCATGGAGAAATTTTCCCTAGAATAAGATCAGTTTTCCTTCATTCTTTTCCTTTCCTCCCAACAAGTACCCTTTAAAACCTCCCACAACAGGAAAGACAACAATACAGAATTTAAATGGTAGCCATAGTTTCTTGGAACTCTCCAAGCAATACCTTCCCTTTCACAAGGAAGAAAAATTAAACAATAATACAGAAAAATGTGAGAAAGAAATACCCTCAAGCTCTCCAGAAAAACAAAGTATTTTCCACTTAAAAAGCAAGGAAGCCAAACTGTGCAGAGCCTCTGGAGAAAGCAAAAAACCTGCAGGAGCAAAATATATAAGCTATGGCAGCCTACCAAGGGATCAGGACTGGACAATAACACAAGATGGAAATATTATCTAAAACACTCCCATGGCCAATATGAACCAGTTTCTAGAAGCAGATAAGAGAGTTGGAGTATTAACTCCGGCAGCACTTCCCTTCTTTGTCATGCCAAAGGTATAACGGAAAATGAAACACTGATTGATTGAACTGCACATGACTTGTCATGAGATGTGCACTGTTACTTACAGAATCTTCAATGGATTGTCAGTAGCTCTACTTTGTTATGGGCTAGTGTTTTCTCTTTAACCACTTTAGAACCATAATGTGCAGATGGAAGTGAATTTTACAGCCCTGCTTTGCTTCATTTCGTGTTTTAGACACTACCGTGCCATGGCACAATGTGCATCTAGGGGATTGCAAACAAACTGGTGAAAGCCCCATGCAATAAAGCCCACATTTGGCTTTTAATTGTGTAAATGCTGAAAATGCTTTGAATACACATCCTACTCAACACAACAATCCTCCAGGGCAGGCACATTTCATTGAGCTGGGCTGTAACTGGGTCCATAGTCAGGGCCCAGTTAAATATTGCAGGACCTTATTCTGTGCATTGATGCAGGTGGTGGAGGAGCAGAGAAGGAGAGGAGTACTGCTGGACCTTGTACTGGTAAACAAAGAGGGACTGCTTGAGGATGTGAAAGTAGGGGGCACCCTTGGCTGCAGTGACCACGAGATGGTGGAGTTCAGAATCACATGCGCCAGACACAGGGCCACAAGCAGGATCGCTACCCTGGACTTCAGAAGGGCTAACTTTGGCTTTTCCAGGGAACTGCTTGAAAAAGTCCCGTGGGACAGGGCTCTAGATGGTAAGGTGGCATAAGCAAGCTGGCTAATACTCAATTGCCTTTTTCTTTAGGCTCAAGAGCAGAGCATCCCAAAGAGTAAGAAATCAAGTAAGAGAGCTAGAAGACCTGCATGGTGGGGCAGGGAGCTAATGAATAAACTTAAGTGGAAGAAGGAAGTATATAGAACATGGAAGGAGGGGCTGACCACTTGGGAAGAGTACAAAGAGGTTGTCAGAGGATGCAGGGATGCAACAAGGAAAGCTAAGGCCTCCTTAGAACTAAACCTGGTGAGGGAGGTCAAGGACAACAAGAAAGGCTTTTTGAAGTACTTTGGACATAAAAGGAAGTCTAGAGGAAATGTGGGCCCACTCCTGAATGAAGTGGATGCCCTGGTGACCAAGGATAGAGAGAAGGCAGAGTTACTGAATGCGACCTTTGCCTCGGTCTTTACTGCTAAGGCCAGCTCCCAGGGGTTCCAAATCTATAAGACCACAGAGGAGGTCTGGAAGAAGGAATATTTTGGCTCGGTTGAGGAGGATTAGGTTAGAGAGCAGTTAAGCAAACTGAACATCCACAAGTCCATGGGCCCTGATAGGATGCACCCGCAAGTGCTGAGGAAGATGGCGGAGGTCATTGCTAGGCCACTCTCCATAATCTTTGAGAGGTCCTGGAGAACAGGGGAGGCACCTGAGGACTGGAGGAAGGCCAATGTCATCCCAATCTTCAATAAGGGCAAGAAGGAGGACTCAAGTAACTATAGGCCGGCCAGCCTCACCTCCATTCCTGGAAAGGTGATGGAACAGCTTGTTCTTGCTAGCATCTCAAAACATGTTGTGGAAAGGAGGCTTAACATGAGTAGTCAACATGGATTCAACAAAGGGAAGTCATGCTTGACTAATCTGATAGCCTTTTACGATGGCACAACTAAAGGGATAGATGAGGGGAGGGCAGTGGATGTGGTATATCTTGACTTCAGCAAAGCTTTCAATACTGTCTCCCACGATATCCTTGCAGCCAAGCTCGAAAAGTGCAGCTTGGATGGTTGTGTGGTGAGATGGATTGGAAACTGACTGAAGGACAGAGCCCAGAGAGTTGTGGTCAGTGGAGCAGAGTCTAGCTGGAGGCCTGTGGTTAGTGGTGTCCCCCAAGGGTGGGTCCTGGGTCCAGTGCTGTTCAATATATTCATCAGTGACCTGGACGAAGGGATAGAGTGTACCCTCAGCAAGTTTGCTGATGATACAAAACTGGGAGGAGTGGCTGACATGCCAGAAGGCTGTGCTGCCATCCAGCATGATCTGGACAGGCTGGAAAGCTGGGCGGGGAGAAATTTGATGAAGTGCAACAAGGGCAAGTGTAAAGTACTGCATCTGGGCAAGAACAACCTCACGTATCAGTACAGGTTGGGGACTCATCTGTTGGAGAGCAGCTGTGGGGAAAAAGATCTAGGAATCATGGTGGACAAGAGGATGACCATGAGCCAACGATGTGCCCTCGTGGCCGCGAAGGCCAATGGCATTCTGGGCTGCATTAAGAAGAGCATGGCCAGCAGGTCGAGGGAGGTTATCCTCCCCCCCTCTACTCTGCACTGGTGAGGCCCCACCTGGAGTATTGTATCCGGTTCTGGGCACCCCAGTTTGAGAAAGACAGGAAGCTACTGGAGAGAGTCCAGTGCAGAGCCACTAAGATAAGGGAGTGGAGCATCTCCCTTGTGAGGAAAGGCTGAGAGAGCTGGGTCTCTTTAGTCAGGAGAAAGGAGACTGAGGGGTGACCTCATTAATGTCTATAAATATGTAAGGGGCAAGTGTTGGGATGACGGAGCCAGGCTCTTCCCAGTGACAGGACAAGGGGCAATGGGTACAAGCTGGAGTATAGGAGGTTTCGGGTAAACATAAGGAAGAACTTTTTCATGGTGAGGGTGACAGAGCACTGGAACAAGCTGCCCAGAGAGGTTGTGGAATCTCTTTCTCTGGAGACATTCAAAACCCTTCTGGATGTGTTCCTGTGTGACCTGATCTAGGTGATCCTGCTCTAGAAGGAGGGGTTGTACTAGATGATTTTTCGAGGTGTCTTCCAACCCCTAACATTCTGTGATTCTGTGATTCTGTGATCATGAGGGGTGTTCTCAGGTGTTCCTTGGAACTACAGGACAGCACTTTCTCTTGACAAAAATAACAGTTGCTCTGACGGTTGTCAAGGTTGTGAAAGACAGCAAGTAATTGTTTCTAAAGTGCACAGGATCTCAAGAGGTGGGCTGAGTAACAGTGCTATGGCCACTACATATGTGCAGCTTCCCTGGTATTATTCAAGATTACCAAGTGAGCTGGCAGATCCCAACACATATTTTATATTAAAATGCTGGGAAACTACTTAAATATAGATGCATTCATTATGAAAACATCTTTTTGGCATTTGCTTCCAATTAATACTTGTGCTCTAGCAGGATGAGTTTTCCTCATTATATTAAAATGTGATGGCTGTGTGAACGACCAAACATGATTATGTTGGCTCACATTCCCTGAAACCCATATTTGTAAGGAGGCTGTCAATTGGAAATATTTGGAAATCTACCAGGAGTTCAAGTACATTTTAAAAGGACATCTGTGTACAAGAAGTAATCAAAACCACCAGTATTATCATATGGGCACTTTGGATAATGCAGCAGAGGTGCAGTTGGTAAGCATTATGTTGCACTAACAATATATGGCTCAGCTGTACAATTCCACTGCCAATCCTAGCAGTGAAGTTATGAAATGAATGGGCATCAAGTCACAAATATGAACTTAAAGCTAAATCATGAGGTTATGTCACAATCAGCTGGTTATGAAAAAGGGAGTAATTTTTTCTCACAAGCCAAAAGGCCAAACACAAAATCTGTTATTAAAGAGTGTTTGCAATACAAACCCAAAGGCCTTCCTGGCACAGCCATGTCTATCATCTAACTGGTTTACTTTAGAACTGAATGCCATCAATTTTCAAACAGCTGCACAGGACTTCACTTCGTGAATCTATTAAAGTAAATAAAGCATAAACACTGCCCATCTACTTATATAGTTGAGCTTTATTTTCTTAAGCTGTTTGCTGGATTTATTCATATTGCTGCATTAGACTTTTATTTTGAGGCAGTAATTCTCATTAAACAAGTGGATTACTAATATTTCACTGTGGAAGGACAGAAGGCTTGGTTCAAGATCTCTAATACATTTTAGCTAGCATTCATCCGATAACTCGCAATATTCTTTAAATTACACATGCTGAGCTGCCCACTCTAAAGAGTTTCAGCAGCAGAGAGTTCATTTTGCCTTATGTAGCTCTCTGATACACTCCAACACACAGGGCAGACACAGCCTGCCTTAGCCCGTGCAACATGGGATGATATCTGGGCTTCTTCTATTGCAACAACATGATCATTTTCCCCAAGATGCTGCTGCTGATTGTCAGGAGAACTCCTTGCTACTGAAGCCACAGGAAATTAATCTATGTAATTAAGCAACACTAGATAAATCTCAAGACCTGAGAATTTAGGGTTTTTTCTGTCATGATTTCTGTTGTGCTCAACCTGTGACAGAATGCTGGCTTGTAAGCTTGTGAACAACAAAACATACAAACAAAATCAAATAGGAAGAAAACAGCCCATTTTAAGTTTGCTGTTTGTTCTGTGGTTTTTTAATCAGTAATTTTTATTTTCTCAAAAATCTACCTATTGGCAGTACACAACATTGTTAACTTGTAAATGTAATACTTGAAAGGTGACTCCAAAAAGTTTGAAGATCTGTCACTATCAGGAAACAGACAATGAAATGCAACCACTGAAATTTTAAATCCATCTTTGCAATATTGAAAAGAGCAACTATTTTTGACACCAGTTTAAAACAGATCAAGTACTGCAGTTGGCAACCATGCTATCATTGCAGTCAAAAGCAAAGCTAAAACCCAAGAAAGACTCACAGGACATGTCACGGAGTCCCGCTGCAGCCATTTTTGTATACAATAGTCAACACTTCATTATTTCTCATAGGACAAGAATTCTATATACACTATTTAGTTTGTAAATTATAACATCTGTGAGAGAAGACAATTTTCTCATAAAGAAAGCCTAAATAAGCTAAATTAAAAAGGATAGAAAAAGGAAACCAGACTGATTTGTATATCCAACCAAAATGTAAGAGTCGAAATATCTGAGGTAAATAGAGGTATTGCTTCCAGCCATTCATCTAGAAGATATTATTTTAGAAATGCATATACAAGTGTATGTGCCCTAGCTAGCTGCTCAGTATTGTGATTTGGTTTTTTTTTTTAAAAAAAGCAAGCACAAACCACCTAAGTAGTCTTTGACAGATTGGTAGAAACATAAAAGAGAAGACTGTTTAAACACAGAGGCCATATTTGTAAGAATTCACTAATGCCAAATTAAAGCATGAAGATGGAACGCACCTGTAATTGTTCTGGCACCACCAAAAGTGAGGCTTTATCACCAGATGGTGTTTTGTGCAAATCAGTCTGGTTTCTTTCTACTCACAAGCTCCTCCTGAATCAACCACCAGGCTCCTTCTCAGGATATTTTTGGTTAGCTGAGTGTCAGAAATGTGTTTTTAATGGGAGAGTGAGAGGCAGATTTTCAAGCTTGCATATTAAAATAGGTGCCCCTGTGAGCTGTTTCCCAACATATTTCTTCTATGACCTACAATCCACTTAGGCAAACAAGAGGACACATAAGCAGTAAACATCACCCAGACTAAGCAATATATTTATGAATTATGTTCTGCAGGATTTTATTATTTCCCACCAAGACTAAAGGAACTTCTGAAAAGAGAAAGCTGATGCTTTCTGTCTTACAGCTACAAACCTCCTGTTATAGACAATGTCTTTGGGACTCTGAGACTAATCCCTCTTCCATGCTTTGTTTGCTGCCGGTAGAATGACCTTCAATACAAATATACTCAGATGCAAAAATAACCACTATTCAACACATCCAGGCACTGCTCCTTCATTATCAGGTAGTTACACCCACAACCACATGGCTTAATCAGAAGGGTTTCAGAAATAAGCTGTTTGGCACCACAACATATTTAAGAGTAGACACAAGAGAACCACTTGCAGAGGTGCCCTTCTAGGTAGAAGGCAGGTTACCAGATACACTATCAATGCCAAAAATATACCAAGCATGTCAGTATCTGTAGAGAGGTCTGCCTGGGATTATTCAGCCTAGATACTGCCACTAAAGTTAGCAATGCTCTGTGGAAATTGAATCTAGCAGATACATGTTTCTAGCCTGCAAACGACTGCCTGAAAAAAAAAAGTTTGCTGTCATGGTCAATCTGAGGTACAATAAAGAAACAAGGGGCAGCCTATTAGCCAGCACTGACAAGATGAATTGAGAAAGGCAGCTCATCCAACTAGGAAGGTAAAAATCCAAAGGTGTGAAGAATATGATGCCCTGCACAACAGACGCAACAATCAGCAGCTCCTCAGGGGGCTGTGTGTATGTCAACACAGTGAAGATCCTTCCTAGAAGTGAACACTTAGAAGCTAGCAGCCCCTGTTGTATAGAGGGAGGGTCCTGAACCCAAGGGGGGAAATATGTTTATGAGAAATCCTCCTCAAAAGAGGTAAATACACTCTTGGGTCATGAACCTTAGTTACAAGTTGAAGGCTACAGTATTGGGTAATTCACCTCCTGGGAACATAGCCAGGTTTGTCTAAAGTTGCTGAAACTGAAAAGTGGAAGACGGGTGCAGAAACCGTCATTGAGGGAAGTTAAAAAGAATTTATATAAAAGATAGGATGGACTCTAGAAATAATCAAAGAGGAAATAGCAAAGAATAGCAACAATTATACATAAGAGAAACAGTCCTATAGAGAAATAAAATAAAACCAACTTTCACATGTTTTTCAGGAGCCATCTAAACAATAAGATGGGGAACTAGACTGGCTACATGATCAGCTCACCTACGCACTTTTAGCTGACAATATCAAATATGGGTGTAACAAACATACAGGATGCCTAGCTCAAAGAAAGCAATCAAACCCACTGAAAGATGACAGTCAAAGCATATGTAAAAGATGGAGTAATCTGTGCCAAGCAATAAGTAACATCATATGTTAAAGAGTAGTTTAAAACTAATCTGCCATGCCTTCTAGACAGGTTAATAAGATGTGAGCCCATGGAACTGATATTCTGGGCAAAGAGGATAAATGTACTATTAGCATTGTATTATCAGCTATACAACAACATGGTGATGGGAAAACTTCACTTACAGTGGAGAGTGGTAAACGTACTGAGATATGCTGCCAGGAGTCATTATTTCCTGGGCAGTCAGGAAAGTCAGAGAGGAAGAAGCAACTCCTGGCTTAGAATCACTGCACTGGACCAAGTTTTTCTTTTTTCTTTTCTTTACTATTTTTTTAAATGACAAGTAAAATGTTTAAAGGAATTACGATGGGTATTCAAAAACAACTTTTTCCACAAATAAACTGTACCTACTAAAAACTTGAAAGAGGAACCAAAATAATTAAACAACAGAGTAGTAGATTTCATGTTCATATGGAGAAACCAGGGAGAATCATAAACTCTGGCAGTGATAATATATATGACATGCCCAAAAAATGTGTGATGAAAAAACTTTAAAAGTGCAGAAAAAAACATAAATGAATGCTGAGAATCTGTAGGGTTGAAAACTGATGAAGACGTAAAAGGAATGCTTAGAGAACTTAAAGTCATAGCAGGAAAAAATAATAAGTTTATTTCATGCTTTTGTTTTTGGTGGAGGAGATTGGAAAGACTCCGATACTGGAATCTCTCTCTACAGTGGTATATGACAGAGCCTATCTCAAATAAAAATTAATGACAGAAGACACTCAGAAAGGTTTTCTGATGAGCAAATGAGCAATAACAAACCGCCAGAATCACACCATAACTGTGTGGTGGGTTTACCTTGGCTGGGTGCCAGGTGCCCACCCCTAGTCCCTCTATCACTCCCACCCCAAACCTCCGTCAGCAAGGCAAGGGAGGAGAGAATAAGATGGAAAAGAAAAACCCATGGGTTATGATAAAAAGCAGTTTTAATAAACAGCAAAGAAAGTAAGGCTGCGAGCGCACGAGGCAAAAGTAAGCAAAGCTGTTACTCTCTACTTCCCATCCGCAGGTGGTGTCGGGCCTGTCCCAGGAAGCAGGGCTCCAGAACGCGTACCGGTTGCTCGGAGGACAAACGTCTTCCCCCCTGAATCCCCCCATCCTCCTCCCTTTATAGTTGAGCTGACTTCATATGGTATGGAATATCCTATTGGTCAGCTCAGGTTGGCTGTCCGGGTTGCATCCCCAGATCTTGCCCCTCCTCGTACCTTTGGTGCTGTGTGAACACTAATAGTCATAACACGGGTGTGCTATCAACACCCTCTGGCTCCCCGTACTGCAGCATGAGGGCTGTATGGGGAAAATCAGCTCAACCAGACCTACTACAATTGCCAATGCAATAAAGAAACTCAAGACTTAACTACCAATGGTGCTATTTAATTTCTGGTTTAAATTTGCTTTGATACCAAAAGAGATCTAGACAACCACGGACCAGTAAAGCCAGGCAAATTGGTAGAAATTGTTTTAAAGAATAGAATGAGTGGCTTTATAGGCAAATACATTTTCTAGCAATGAGAGAAGCAGATTTTATGAAGGAAGTAATGCCTCATTATTTATCAAAATATTTCCTAAAGGCATTGATAGGTATTCTGACAACAGAAATCTAGGCTATATTTATATAGGCAAGGACATTTGACAGGTCCTTGGTCAAAAGTTCTTAAAGAAACAGCCAGTGTAGCATAAGAAAGTCTCCAAATGGATGAACAAACGTTTAAAATGCAGTAAAAAGAAGTACATTTTCAGAGCACAAGGAGGTGTTGAAGGTGACTGGTGTGATGTAATATGCAAAACAGATTAGCAAGGAAACAGAATCAGAGAGGTGACATGGTTCGCTTTTGCCCAGTGCTCAGGGCACGTTCTCAGGAGGTAATAGATATATCCATACAGATAGTTCCCTTTCATCTCCAAAGGCAAAATCAATGTATATGGAGCTGGCATTTACCAAATATATTTTTAGTGAAAGATAAAGATTTAAATATCTGACAACTAGTGACAAAAAAAACCTTTGGAAATATATTTTTTCACCATAAAGATTGGTCAGGTGTTTTCTGTTTAAAAGACTTGGATGGAGGAACCAAAAATTCTAAAGAAAGAGTGGGATTCTATTTCAGTTCGACTATGATCTTAATTTTATCCTATGCACTTTTACTAAAATCAAGAGAGGCACTCCATCTACAAAGAGATGCTCTATACTTGGCCTGGATGACCTTTCAGTTCTTCCACAACTAATATTCACACCAGCTTTTAGAGAAGTTATCTTAAGTGGGGAAACCCATCCCTTTTTCATTCTTCTTATTCCCTCTACACATCCTTTTTCCACCCCAATAAGCCTTTCCTTCGTTATCAAAACTGTGCTTTGTGTATCTCCAGATTTTAGATACCCTGACTACTTCTGGACCAGCACAGACTTATTTTTCTTCAGTCCCTTGGCAGTGCTCAGAGCAAAAGGTGAGTAGGTGCAGGAGACGGTAGAGGATGTAGACACTGCTGCTGTGATGGCCTTTGCCACCCACGTGTTGCAATCAGTCTGTGTCAGATCGCAAAGGAACAGCTGGTGTCATTCCATGGGCTCTCCTCTGCTATAAACCTGAACTTTGTTGCTGAACAGCACTGGGAATGAACTAGATCATACTCTCCACTCCCTAACCCTGAACAAGCAAAATTCAATTTAACCTCTGTTGCTGAAAAGTCTCAAGCTGCCTCTTCTGAAAAATTTTTAGGTTGCCATCGGGTCAAATATAGTGGACCCTAAAAGCAGAATGGTGCTTTCTAGTGCTACTGCCATAAAATGAGTAACTGCTTCCACCTTCTCCTGCAGATCAGATTCACCCTAGCTCAAGCAGATATTTAACTGTTCCTACTATGTATAGTAGCCACATTGGGGAAGAGCATGAAGAATTGGGGCAGAGTGCTGCTTTTCCAATGAAATTTCATGAGAAATTATGTGAAACAATAGGGTGCGTTCCTCACAGAAAGGAACAGACTTTCTATTATGAAAGTAATAAGAGAAACCCTCTGAAACTTCTATCTTATATAAGACCATTAAAGATTTGAAATATTGAATATGAATATTGAAATAAACTAAGTTCTGTTCTCTTTAAAAAAGAATATTCATCCCACATCAAAAAGATATATATTCCCCTCTGACTTTTCCATGAAATTCTCTATATATCTGAGAACAAAATAAAAAAAAATGTAAAAAAAGATTTTTCATATGTTCTGAGAACCAGTACAATGGGATCTCTCTACTGCTATTTGTGGAAGTATTCTAAAGTATTCAGATAATTTATTTTTATAATGT